>JARHVA010002781.1:145000-217500 GCA_037957365.1 Torreya grandis | reverse complement strand
TAACAAATGGACAAATGGTTAACAATAATTCAAACTTAAACATATATATGGTGTCATTTTAAATACAGTCAAAAAATCTTAATTATTATAACCATGGGTATTAGAGGTTATGTAAATTTTACATGGACACCTCTTAGACATATCACATTACCTATTGATATAGGTATAAAACCCTTTAAGTATGGTATCATGTATTGCTAGATAATAGGACATATGATACATTACTTGGATTCCCTTGGATAAATTAAATGAGATACATCCCATTCACTTTACATCAATGTATAAATTTTTTAACTAATAATTTTTTTATTGATATTTGAGGCACATCTAATGAGTCACCCATATAAAAAAATATGAGGTGTTACTTGAAATGTTTCCTAGAAACCAAATAATACAACCTCAAGTGAAAACATCTAGAGTTCCAATAACTACTCATCAATGTCTTTAGACACTAAATTATGGTATTAGATATTTTGAAATGGTAAATTTTGATTTAAATTCACTTTACATGATTTTTTAATGAAAATATGGCTCTTTTACACCTTTCTCTTATATCCACATGGTTTATATGGACTTGACATACCTGATTTACTTTCAATCACCCAAAATAATTCCCTAGTCTAAGCCCAACCTATGAATTATCATTCTCAACCTATCTATATATAATTAGACCAATATTATTTACTTTTAGATGATTCCAATAGACTTATAATGTATGGGTTTACATAGGCATCCAATTCTACTGAACTCATCCCTTTGCCAAGCGATAATGATTTTTCAAATATAAAGTATCTTCATTGATTGACCCATACATTTTGCATGTGAGTGGTACGAGAAATAAAAAGGAGACCCATATAAATAAACCATAATTACAATCCCATTAAATATATATCACTCTTTGAAGATACGTTTATACACCTTTGCACATTTAAAGGGACTACCCTAAAATTCTAAATTCAACCCTTAGTCACAAGGAGCAGGTCCTAACATAATTATTAAAAACTTAGTCTAAACCAAAGTTTTCATTTTCCAAGTTTTTATAGTTAGATTATAGGTTTCATACATTAAATTAGTACCATTGAACATATACACCTAATAGGGTGAATGCCATGCAATTTTAATTCTATCTTCATAATATTAGATATGTAGGCAACATTCAATGATTCATTGGGGAGTGTTCGAGGTCAACTCAACCCACGTTCTTCCCCTTTTACAAGACTTAAATGTGTGTTGAAAGTATACCTAGGGTTTTAAAGAGAATGAGATAGGTTTTATTTATAACACACACATAATCAAATCTGATATTTCACATAGAGATGGATTACAAGTAGGCATAATGTTTTGTATTGAAATAGAGAGGCACTATACACATAAAAATTTCATAGAAGATAGATGTTATCATCTGGATTGATCATATGTGAATTTATGGATTTATCCTAGTAGTTTTATACATATAATTCTTAATTTGAATGATCTTTGATCCATTTTCCAGTCATTCCTTTCACTTGCATTCATTTTAAGACTTGCACAATACTATAACATGCTAAGAATTTATGCCCCTTAGGTCAGTTCTATTTATAAAAAGTGCAATTGTTAAAATCATATTATACCTTTTAGATTTAGGTATTATTTATATAGTTGATATAATTTGAATATTTAAAAAATTTATTCTTATTTAGGTTCACATAATAAAAAAAAGGTAAAATAATGTCATAAGGTAGTCTTATTGAAACATATTACATGTGTTCAAGCTAATGTACCTAGTAAGTTTTTAACTACATGATCCAAACAATAATTCTTATTTTTTATAAGATAAAATAGTTATTTTAGCTAATTACCATTATAATAATTACAATCCTAGAAATGATGATTTGGGTTACTACACAACTCATAATTTATTTTTCAATGCTATTACTAATAAACCTAACTCCTTAGCTTTATGGTCAATGAGATCCTTGGATCATAATATTGAAGATGAGTGATAATTTTATTATGCATATGATGGAAATTTAGATGGGATTATCCATTAACATTTATAGCCTATTTGATTTACTTCAATAGAATAATTTATTTTATATAAATTCAATTTTATATATGTTTCCTTTATGTGTGGTGCCTTTTAATTGTTTTCTTTTTCTAACATTGTGTGTGGATTTTAGGTTCATCATGCCTCCTATATTTTTAGTACCTTCTTCCCTTGAGTTGATTATTACATCATGTTTCTTATAGGTTTAAAATTTATGGTATTACACAAAATTGAAGTTACCTTCTTCTTTCATGATTTAGTTCATCATTACTATAGCCCCTTGGTTTATGCTATTTTCTTTGTTTTTTTACTTGCCCTTTGATTATTGTCTCCCATTCCAAAATCATGTGTGAACTTCCCTATGATTATGAAACATATATTTATCTCCTCTACATGTTTTAACTGTTAAGTGCGTAATAGCCTAAATTATGTAAAAACATTACGACTATTTCCCAATGCAAATCTGATTAAATATAAAAAATCTAGTCATATAAATAGATTTAAAATGTACCAATATAACTTTAAAATTTTGACTAAGAGAGACAAAACTGAAAAACCTAAATTGTGGCTTACTAGTACATGTTTAGAACATGTAGAAATTATAAAAAGAGATCTATAAAATAAGATAAATAAAATGTAAAAATTGTTTTATGATTAATAACTTTAACAAATAAGACAAAATTGCCCTAACCTATGATTTTGTCCTTATATAGGTAGAGATTATTTTTTTTGGATCAGATGTATTATTTGATGTTAATTACAGTTGTACTTTTGAATTTTTTATTTTGAAACCAAAATATTTTATTTTTAATTTATTTTGATATTTGATGTAACTTCTAATAAAATCATAACAAAATAAAGTTATGGGTAAGGCAAACCTTTTGTTAGTTTCACTATGTTTGTTGGATGCTATAGTCATAACGTAAATATTTTTGTGTAATGTAAATGAAATCTAGAGTAATGTTTTGAATGTCATATTCCATAGATGTGAAGATGAAACTACATGAACATTAACCTAAAGGCTCTTTTGGTATAGGTTGGTGATGGAAGAATATTTGAATAACATGAGAAACAATGTTGGACTAATATGTGAGATCCATAGGTGATTTTATTTTTATAAAACTTGATAGAATAGGGCTTGAGAGAATTAATTTATAGGAGGATTAAATTTGAATAATATATAATCAAATTATTGAGGATACCTTTGTATATATAGAATCCTATAAGGCATACATACATAGGGTTTGACCCAAAAATTATAGGATAATATGACACTCTACGCACATGGCACTCAAAATTTAAGGAAATCATTTGCATGAGCCAACTAAGACATAGGAAAATATATTAAAATAATATTTTGGACAGTCTAGGTCATATTAAGGAAAATAAATAGTTGGAATGTATGTTCATAAACATTTTTCCCCAAATGGATAGGTTATGATTAGCTAAAATTAAACAAAAAGTCAAGATATGTCGAAGATATATAATAGAGGATGATGATATTGGGCCCAACACAAAGGGAATATGTACTACACATAGACCGAGTGTGATAAAATAGGGAAAAGACACTACGAAAAAGGGTCTTTTATAAACATTATGTGTCTACATAATGCCCTTACTTTGATGTGCATATGTGAGTGAATTCATGTGTGATTCAAATTATAAAGATAAATAATTGATCCATGATCATTGAATTATTTAGGGAATAGTATATGGATTTAATGATCCTTGATATGGTATCCATTTAAATTTAAGTTATAATTCGGCAAACTTGAAAACAAAGGGCAACTGTAAAAAGTAGCCATTGTCATAATAATGCCCTATTGAAACCAAAATTGAAATAAAAAATTGAAAACTAAAATTACAATAATAGAGCATATGAAATGTTACACCTATTTGTATGAACCCTAAATATTTTTATAAATTGATAAATAATATACCTTATTATACTAGTTCTAATTGAGAACTTTTATAAAAATTGTTATACATAGTCATTGTTGAGCAAATTTGACCTTTGGTCAAATTTGAGTCAACCCCTACATTTATTAACTTTTTAGGAGTTTATTCATGTCCTAAAATGGGTTTCATATTGTTATAGATGCTTACTTATCCATAGCCTAACCTTATTTCAAGTCTAACCCCCTTTTGCTAGTTAGGTCAATGAAAGTCAACCCTAGTCAAATATGGTCAAACCTAGTCAAAGGAATAAATTATGATATATGGATCTTAATATGGGTTTGAATATGATTAATATCTTTCTAAGTCATTTAATTATCCTTACCATGTTCTATATATCAAAATTGCCTTGTGGGCCCACCTTTTAGCTACAAAATAGGACTTGTACATATCAACTTGTCATTTGGTTGTGGTTAATGTTGGAGAGGCTATAGAATGTCAAGTTCAAGCAATAGGATAGTCCAATAAGTAGTTTCCTTGATTTTAGGGGGTTTTAGGAAATTGTATGAGCTTTTTGAATCTATCATTAGCTAAAAACTTAAGTGGAGTGTCTCTTTCCCTCCTCACAATTAGTTATACTTATGGATTTCAAGGATAATGTAAAAATTTTAATCTACAACTCATTTCTCTTCTTTTTCCATTAATAAGCTAAAAAATAGAAACTTCAAGCACTTTGTATAGACCAAACAGGTGGAATTGGGAGGAGTGATTATATAGGTGGATATTACTCTTTGTCCACTTCACTTTCATGGAATGAGTGATCATATTGGTGTTTCCTCCTTTATGAACAATGGTTAACACTCCAAACAACCTTTTATGGACTTACAACCATGAGAGGTCTCATTGTGAGCATATTTCAAGTTTTATTGTTTTGGTTTTATTGTTTTATGTGTTTCAAGTGTTTCCACATGATTTTAAAGACATAATCATGCTTATTATTATTTTTTAAATCTCAAATACTGGGAGAGGCCCTCTAAGCTTGTACATGCTTGTAAAATGCCTAGTTTGCATCAACAGTCATCTTAGTTGCCTTGAAATGATTTTATATATTGGAAGGAATGTTTTTATTTTGTTTTGGGGATTATAATAATGTTTATTTATGAGTATAGTATTTTTAATTTGTCTTGTGGTGCTTGGAAGGTCTTTCCTTGTATTTTCTTGCTTCCTCATGTTCTCCCTTCATAGTACAATCATAAAACTCTACCTATAGAAGCATGCTGACATCACTAATGAAATGTGGAAGTTTTGATATGGTAATTAAATATTTTTGGACTTATTTAATGCATTTATGTTTTTGGGGATGACATATATATCAAACTATCATTTTTGGAATGTCATCTCAGTCCTATGTATGTTTAGAGAGAAAAAATCTATATATGGTGTTACGGGATACAAATATACCTTGAAGAGGTGTTTTAAAAATTAATCATATCTTTTTAAGTTGCCTTATTATTTAATAGGTCCAAAAAAACCCCTTGATGTTTTTGGATTGACAAGAAAGTGTCAAATCAATTGGATGGAGAGTGAGACTGTATTTAATCCCTTATGCTCCAAATTGACCGAAACAAAGGCCTTAGGTGTTTTGACAACCATTTTAGATTAAATTTACAAAATGTTTTGAACCCTAAAATTCAATAATAATGTGTTCCCTATATAAATAGAATTATATACCAAGTTTTTAGGAGAAATAATGAATGGAGACTTGGGTTCAAGAGGATCAAAATCATCCAAAAACATAATGAAGTAAGTTAGTGAAGTCTACAGGGTTTTGAAGGAGTTTTCACCTTACACCATCTATGGAAAATTATTAAACTATTAAAAGGGATGGAAAACATTTTAAAATGGTCCAAAATTTACACCTAATAAAAATTTCCATGAAATAAGATATATCTAGGTGTAATGACATACTAGGCCTGTAATTAGTCTGTACAATAGGGTAAAATTGCACCTACAGCTAGGTTATTTAAAAAATGGTCATCCTTTATAGATTTTAAAATATTTTGGAGCCTTAAAGATGAGTTAAATGGGATTTTTATAAAAAAAATTGATTTTGACAAGAGATTAAATCCTCAAGGTAGTGTCAGGAATTCCATGGAGACCTAAAACCCTCTACGAACTAAGATAAAGGTCATAGGAATTCTATGGACTAAGATAAGATCATAATTGTTTTAACTATATAGGGTGGATTCAAGATGATAATAAGGTTGAGAGATTAAATAATAATATTATTAATTTTTAATCTATCCTATGGCCCTAATCAAATCAAAAGAGTGACATGTAGCTAAGCAAAGGAGACTATGGTAGGCAGTGGGTGGTGATGAGCCTTAGAAGTGATAGTGGGGTCTAGGAGCCAAAGGAAATGGTTTAAAATTTACCATGATAGAGATTTTATAATATATATATATATAAAGTATTTTAAATATTTATAAAATTCATAAAGTAAAATATCTACAGAAAGGCAACCCTGTTCAAAGTCACCTATAGGCAGGGTCCTAGTTTGTGATGGCAAAGTATAAGTTTGACATCCTAGGAAAGAAATGAGGATTAAAAAAAATAAAATAATGACTCCATAAAATAAAATATATATAATTATATTCCAAATAATCTCCCAATATACATAAATACCTCTCTCTCTTGACAAAATGGACTCAGTTCATACAGGCATGTTAAGAGAACCCTTGGCCCAAGGGGTAAACATAGAATTTAATTAACAAGAAAGGTTTTAGTTGATTAAAATTGATAAATAATAATTAAAATAGAATTTATATAATGTATAAATATCTTATAGTCTTTAATTATGCTTTGGAGAAGCATCTACAAGTAGGTTTGGTCAAAAGTATGCAAAAAATAGGGGTTTTACCCCATTTTTGAAGAGATTGAGATGGTTAGACCCCTTAACCATGGAATTTGAAAAAATAATATGGTAAAATTGGTAAATATTACCTTATTAATCATCCCAAATATTAATTATTCATTAAAAAATATTAATAATATTATCTATTTTGTCTAAGAGGTAAGGTGTTCCCTACATGCACAAGAATGGTAGTTTTTGGGAAAAGTGATGAATGGTGAACCAAAAGGCAATATGAACTATAATAAGGTTGTAATTTATTGGTTAATAATGGGGTAATATAAAAAACTAGTCTATAATATTTGGATGCAAACAAGGTGGTTTGGACAAGAAGGTTTGCAGGTAGACCTAGTAAGGAAACATGTAAATCTAGCCCAAATGAAAATCCATTTCAAGTTCCAACCATTTCCAACAATTATAGTGTTTTTTATATTGAATATGTTAATTTAAAAGATTTTTTAAATCTGTGATAATGCATAATAGGTGAAAAAATCAGTCATATATCTCAAAAATGCAGGTAGGCTCATTGGCAAAGTGTAGGCCTTATCCTAAAGCAGGGGTCATTTCCATTTCTAGCTCTTGGTTTGATATCCCAGATAATTTATCATGTTTATAGGGTAAATAAAGAAGTGATAAAACCTTTTTATGGTAGGTAAACTCCATAGGAATCCATTTTTGGCCCATGTTAGGCTTAGACCATCACATGAAGCATACAGACAACTCGAAGGTCAACTTTAATCACTCATATCTCTCATAACCATTTGTATGGTAGGCTAAGATATTCAAGGAAGTTTAAGGGGGTAATTAATAAGCTATAAGTGGAATTTTTTTATAATTTCAATGTTTAACCTTTATCAATAAAGGTTAAGAGTACAAACCCCTCTAAAACCCTTGTAAATCCTCATAAGGACACAACTAGAAATATCTTGAAATTTTAGAATCTAGATGAAAAAATGGTGACATGGAACCACTTGGATGATGTAGAGGACTATTAAAGGAAACCAAAAATGTGACTTATGTGTATTAATTTGTACATAATAGGAAAAAATAATGTTTTTTGACCTTTTTTATGTTGTGTAGGCATGGTGAACTTCCAAGAGACCAAATAAAATTTGGAGGGATGATTATTACTTATTAAAAGTCCTCGTCATCATCATATTATGTATCTCAAATCCTATGTGTGACTAATGGCTCTCTCATTTCAGCTAGTCTAGTGAACCAACTAGTGAACTCTTAGGGAAAGTGGTGAAAATCAACTAGGGAAGCCTTTTTAAGACTTTTACTTGAAATTTATGATATGGAATTTTTTTAAAAGTTTCATCCCTTCTTGTTCATGGATAAATTTACAAAATTGGATTGTTTCTAGTTCCATGTGTGGGAAATGCATGGAAAGCAACCATTTTGAGACTATGAAGAATGATTATGCATGGCCAAAGAAATAGGAATGGTCAGGGGCTAATCCAATGCATGTGAGGGATTTTTTGTAACAATTCCTACTTATTACCTTCATAAAATTTTACCATACGCAATGATAAGTCATTTAGGAAAGAAAATCATAAAGGTAGTTTTCTATGTCAATTCTGAATGTTTTATGCTAATTTTCATAAATCTTATTACTTGATTTGGATAAGTAGACCTCCTAACATGGTATGGATCACCCCACCCCTATTCCACATGAAATTTTAACTAATTTCCTTAGGTTGAAACATATCCAAGTGACCTTTGGACTCCCCTTACTTGACTCTCCTCTCAAAGCTATAAATATGCTTTCTCTTGGCTCTTTTAGGTAGCATCTATTGGTTAATGGGGAGAATCTAGAAAAAAATTGTATTTGAAAGACTCTTGATGAAATATGAAAATGATTTTCCCACTCACATATTTTTATATTGAGTATATATCTAAATCTTGTAGATAATGTCTAGTGAAAGAGTTGCTTTTCTAGCATGTTAATCTTATTCATCTACCAATGTGCAAAAAGGGATGTTGTTATAAGTATTTGTTAGTATTATTTACTAAGTATATAAGTTTTTTGTAAGTGTTTTATGTTTGTATTCATTTAATTAAATCATTCATCACCGTCCTAAGTGTCAATTACCTTATTGGATCTAACTTATGAAATACTAATGTGATAATACATTATATGTTGTGAGTTTGTGTGAAATAGTATTATTTTCCTTTAATTAGTGTATTTTTAATAAAGTAGGAGGATAATACATACTAGTGAATCACTATATTTTGTTTTCTTAATTTTTTTCCTAATCCCTTTTCATCTAAAAGTTAATAGACAAAGAAGAGCTTCAAAGAGTGCATGAAGTGGAGCTAGCTCCTCATTTAGAGATTCATTTGTCAATATTGTCACCCATAGAAAGGGGAAATGTATCCATGGTTCTACTTGAATGAGGAGAATAGGCATCTTCTTAGGGGTACAAATCCATGTTTCAACATTTTTTGGCATTCCTGGTGGGACTTCTATGTTCTAGAAGATTGTTCAAGATTGGTGCTAGTCTTGGCATAGTTTCAACTACAAGAGCATCTACATTCAATACCTGGAAATTCCATTAAAGATTTAAAGTCTTTGGTTAATGATAAATTCCTAGTTTCCATGCCAAAGGTAATCAATAGGTCTATTTCCAAAGGTGTAACTTTTGAGTTTGTGAAACTACCTCCATATTCTATAAAAAGGTTCAGGTTTGTGAATACCTATCTATATTCTAGAGAATTGGTGTTTAATAAGTCTAAATTTTGGTTCCATTCAACTCCAAAAATATATAACTCTCATTCTAAGATGCATAGGAATTATCCTTTTGTAGTTTTCACCAGATCATCCCCATTGAATCTTTCCCAATATGATCAAATTCTAGGAGTATCCCTCAAAAGTGTTCCATATTTTAGTGGGGATGGCCCTATTACTTCCATTGAACATATTAAAACATAGAATTATTTTGAAATATCCATAACATTACCCAATATAATGTAGCTATTAGATTATTGGCTTTGTCCTTCAAAGGTAAATTTTTGGATTGGTATGGTACTTTACTTCAAAACTCCATTGTCACATGGGATGAATTGGGAGATCTATTAACAAAGAGGTTTGGGGAGAAGAGTGACCACTTGTCTCTAGATAAGTAATTGAATACTATTTAGAGGGAACCACATGAGTTTATGTAGGATTTTAACACTATATTTCAAAACCCATGGGATAGGATCATATACCTTGTGAAACCTACTCTAAATTATGCATTTTTGTAATACCTAAAAGTATTGAATAGTGATGTGTCTATGATGATTCAGTCTATAGGTGGGAATAAATTCCTTGATGCCTCTGATATAGCCAAAAATGCTGAAAATTTCCTTGTCCAAGAAGGTAATATTGCTCTTAGGCCTCCCATGAAATTATTACCTAATCTATAGTCCCCTAGTCAATTTAAATCACGTACCTTGGCTACTTTGCCTAACAATGAAAAATCTGCTATTATTCCTTCCAATGAGATTCATGAAGTCAAAATATTGTTAAAAAATATTAATAATGATTTGGTGGCCCTAAAGAGACAATAAGCCCAAGGCTATAGACTATATGAATCCTATAATCAATTTGAACAAACCAATAAACCTTTTTTCCAAGGTAATGCTCAAGGACAAGGTCAAATCAACCAAGTTACACCTTATCAAAGATATAATCGTAGTGATACCTCATATTATAAATAACTTGTTCCCACTCAAAATAACCTTGTCCAAGAACAACCATGTTATCCATATTTTGAGCAAAACCAAGAGCAACTTGCTTATGAAAATGAGATGCAAAACTAAACCATGGTAATGGAAGGAAACCAAGCATCACAAGTTCCAAATATTTATATATCAATGCAACATGGGATGGAAAATGGACAAGAATAATTGATTATACTCTCATTAATCATTTAGAGGGATATTAGTTTTCCATAAATCATTTATCAAATCCAAGCAACATCAATGCTAGTGTATCTTCCAATACTAGATCCAAAAGGAGGGTTGTTGAAGAATCTCAAGGGGAAAATCAAGGACATATTTTAATCCCTACATCATCTCCAATGGTTATTAGATATAATACAAATCTTAAATTATAATAAAATAATAAATTTATAAACAGGAAGTTAGCTCCTACACATCCACCTCCACAAGCTACATCACAAAGTGTTAGTGCTTCAAAAGAGTTTCCTAATGTAAGTAATCCTTTCATCAATGTGGTGGACTAGATGATGAAACTTCACATGAATATATCTTATTGGGACTCTTTAATAATACTAGGGTATAAATATAGAATCGAAAAGGAATTAGATGGATTGGTTAAGTAAGTTGGCCCACCTAGAAGTGACAATGTGGTTCTAGTTAATGGAGCTCAATCTATTGATGGTGAAATAAAATGGAATTATAAATATCTTACTTTATATCTATCTCTAATCATTGGTGATTTCTTGGTTCACAATTGTATCATAAATAGTGGGGCTAGTACTTCAGTCATGCCCAAATGTATAGTAGATAAACCAGGCCTCAAATATGATCCAATGATGAAAGGAGTCTTGTAATTTGATAGATCATCGGCCAAGACATTGGGGATAGTGAAAGAATTGAATTTAATCCTTCATGATTATCTCAATTTTTCTATTCCTCATGATGTGGTGGTGGAATATTTACCTCCATACTTTGCCGTTTTCTTATCAAGATCATTTATAGCTAAGATAGGTGGGTATTTGGTAGCTAATTGGTTTTACATGGTGTTTAGGACAAAGTATGGCACTGAGGTGAAGATTGAGTCATAACATATTCATAAAAATCACTTGGATCCCTACTCACCTAAGGTGTCAAATGTTAACTATGCCATCATTGATGGAGAGGAACTTCACATTAACCAATCCCCATCATCTTCCCTGAAGGAGTTTCTAGTTTGTTCCTAAATAAATGGGGAAATGAACATTATGATCATAACCCTTAAAATATTATTGAATATTCTAGTCTTGTGGTGTACTATATCCATGATAAGGACTCTTTCATACCCAATATAGTAAATCCAATTGAGGAAATGAATGGTTTATGGCAGCTCTTGATTGATGGGTCTAGAAGCAATATTGGAGCAGGCAGTGGAGCAATGTTGGTTTCACCCTATAAATAAAGGTACTATTAGACATTTATATTCAAATTATAATGCATTTTAAATGTGGAAAAATATGAGGCCCATATTCATGGCCTTTAATGGACTACAAAAAGAGGATTTAAGGAGCTTCATGTATATGGAGATAGTGAGCTTGTTGTGAATCAAGTTAAAGGGTATAATTTGACTAAGAACTCTTTGATCAAGTCCTAAAATCATAGATTTTGGGATCTTGTGGATTATTTTCAAGCCTTAAAAATCACATATATCCTAAGGGAAGAAAAAATTATTTCTAATAGGTTGGCATCTATTGGAGCTCAATTTTATTTTCCAAGAGGTATAAAAGAAGACAAAAATGAACATCATTTAAAGGTGATTGTTAGGCCATATATACTAGATAATGTGAGCAATTATCAGGTATTTGAGAGTGACCAAAAAATATCCCTTTTTCTATAAGAGGAGGCTGAGATCTATATAAAAAAATTAGTCCAAGCTTCAACAACAATATGGAGGGCAGATTGTCTAATTAAATACTAACAATCTTCCCAAAGGCCTAGTGACTCTTGAAAGCATATTCAATGAGGAAAACTAGATAAAGAAGGATAAGGTAAGCAAATCCACTAGGAAATAGAACTATCAAAGGGTAAAAATCTTTAAAGATAAGCTACTTGTACTTGTAAAGGTATGTAATAGTCAAGAGAAGCATGATTTCATTGAGCTATGTAAGGAGTTTAGTGATGTTTTTGCATGGGAGTATAGTGAATTGAAGGGGTTTGATCCAATACTAGCCAAACACACAATAACAATAGATTAAAATTATAATCCTATCAAGAAAAGACAAAGGCCAATCAATCCTAAGGTTGAAACCCTCATGAAGAAATGACACACCAAGTTGATTGAGTCTAGAATCATCTTCCTTATCAAACATTCTTCTTGGTTGATGAAGTTAGTCCCTATTAAAAATAAGAATGGATAAATCAGGTTGTGTGTGGACTTTAGGGAATTCAATACAGTATATTTGAAGGATCATTATCCCCTCTCTTCTATGGAATAAATTCTACAAGCTGTGGCAAGTAGTGAGATGTTTTCTCTCCTAGATGGTACGATCATATTTTGGTTAAAGAAAGTGACCTGTACAAGATAACCTTCACTACCAAATGGGGTATGTATGCCTATAGGAAGATTCCCTTTGGATTATCAAATGTTGGGTCTAATTTTCAATGTGTAATGGATATGGATTTTCAAGGACTAATCAATAACATTGTTTTGGTATATCTTGATGATGTGATAGTTTTCTCCAAGGATGCAAATGATAACTTGAAGCACCTAAGGAATTTATTTGAGAGGTGTAGAGAGTTTTAGATCTCTATAAATAAAAATAAATGTGTTTTTATTGTCCATGAAGGAAAAATCCTAAGATATATTGTCTCTAAGAAGGGTTTATCCATTTATTTTGAAAGGGTGAATACTATCTTGGCATTATCTTTGCCTAAACATAAGAAAGGTTTGCAAAGTTTATTTGGTAAGATAAATTTCATAAGGATATTTATTCCTAAATTTTTTAACCTGGTAAAACCTCTAACCTCCATGCTAAATAAGGATGAATTTTTCACTTGGATAAGAAGGAGAAAGGAAATTTTTGACGAGATCAAACAAACCATTGCCAAAGCTCCTACTCTTGCAATTCTAAAATTTTCCAAATATTTCACTTTGTATACTTTTCGGAATGAAGAGGTAATCTATACCATGCTCACTTAATCAAATGATGAGAATTTGGAATAGCCTATTACCTTCTTTAGTCAAGGTTTATAAGGTTATGAGGTAAGATATACATATGTTGAGAGACAAGTTCTTTAAGTTCTTAGAATCCTAAATAAATATAGGCATATGATATAAATAAAAATATTTACATTCTTGTGCCCCACCATAGTGTCAAATAGTTTCTATTGAGTATGGATTTAAATGAGAAAAGGTCAGGTTGGATCAACAAGGTAATGTATTATGATGTGGAAATCAAGACAACCAAGCTAGTGAAGGGAAAAGGGTTATGTGAAAACCTTGCTTCAGATTTGAGGGAGAAAAAGGAGGTTATTTTGACACTTTATGATTACCCTATGTTAGTTTTACCTTCATCTAATAAAATTTGGACATAATAAATGATTCACTTCCTTCAAATCTATGAGTGTCCACAAGGTCTTGATAGGGATAAAAGAAGGTACTTTAGGTTTGAATCCATTCCTTATATACTTATTGATGGAGTGATATTTATGAAGGAGTTTTTAGGTGTGATATTCAGGTGTCTTGATTTAGATCAGATTGATAAAGTAATATTTGAAAACCATGATGGACCAATTAGTGGTCACTTTGCTCTAAGAACTATAGCTACTAAGGTTATGAGGGCTAGTTACTTTTGGCCTAGCTTGTTTAAGGACACTCATGCTTGGGTAAGAAAATGTCAAAAGTGTGATATTTTTTATGACAAACAAAATCTAGCTTCCTTGCCTCTTCATCCAATCCATGTTGAGAAACCCTTCATGTAATGGGGTTTGCATTTCATAGGCCTAATCAATCCACCTTCTAGTGTTAGTCATAAATGGGTGTTGACTACTACTGATTGCTTTACAAGATGGGTGGAGGATGTAGCTCTTAAAGAGGAAAATGAAAACTTAGTCCTAGACTTTAATGATAGTATAGTAACTAGGTTTAGATCTCTTTTAATAATCATCTCAGATAATGCATTAGCTTTTTGATGAGCAAGGACAAGTGAACAGGCTTTGAAGCATGGCATATATCTTAGCACAATATCTAACTACTGTCCCTAAGGGAATGGACTAGCTGAGTGCATAAATAAGAATCTAATCATGATCATAAAGAAGACAATGAAGGGGAATCAAAGGACTTGGCATTCCATGTTGAAGATAGCCCTTTAGGATGATAAGATCACCTCAAAGAGAGAAATTGGAAACTCACCATACACACTTGTTTATGTAAGGGAGGATAGACTACCTACCTCACTTGAGTTAGTAGCTTTAGACCCCACCATCAACTACAATTGATGGAGAATGAGAGCATGGAGGTCAAGTTATGTGAATTAATGGAGCTTGAGGAGATAAGAGATCAAGCTATGTACACTAAGACTACTTAAAAAGAGCAAACAAAGAAGTATTTTGAAAATAAATCCATGCCAAGGAGCTTCAATGAAGGAGACATTATCTTAAAATGGGATGAAGAAAGTGCAAGGACTAGAAAATACACAAACATTGATGCTTTATGGAGTGGCCCATATGTGATCACTCAATGTAAGTCACAATGATTTCTATATTTTAAGGTTGGATGGGGAGGAGATTCATATCATATTCAATGGGATACACATCAAAAATTTCTACTAAGGTTCTCATTTTCGCTTAAAGACATGCCAATATTCCTCTTTGTCACCACCATGAATGATTGGTATTCAAATATTGCTCATTTCCTCTCCTATGGTGAGTGTCTTGCTCACCTGTCTTGTAAAGAAAAGAGGATTATCAAGTTAAAAGCTACCAATTTTGTCCTGTGAGAAAATGGTCTATATAAGAAGAACCTTGATGGAGTATTCCTTCGCTACATGGACAAAGTGCAACAAAACAAACTTCTAGAGTCATTCCATAATATGGCCTATGGAGGACATTCTTTTACACTTGTAACTACCCATAAGATTCTGTGAGCTAGGTACTACTAGCCTACTCTATTTTAAGATGCATACAAATGGGTATGAAGATGTGAACTATGCCAACAGTTCATTGGAAGACCCAAGCTAGCTGGTTTGCCTCTTAAGCTAGTGGTAATAGAAGAGCCATTTTAGTAATGGGGAGTTGATTTCATTGGTGCTATAAACCCATCTTCAAGTGTTGGACATGATTATGTCCTCATAGCCACAGATTACTTCAACAAATGGGTGGAAGCTATTCTAGCCAAGCATGCTACTTTAGAAGTAGTATTCAATTTTCTCAATGAAAACATCATTTCCAAGTTTGGGGTCCCAACCAAGATTATGACAGATAATGCAACCTATTTCTCTACCCATGAGATTACTCAATTTTATTTTTATTATGGGATTACCCTCTCCCACTCCTCTAATTATTTTACATAAGGGAATGGCTAGGAAGAATTAAGCAACAAGAACCTGGTGACCATCATCAAGAAGCTGGTGGATGATAACCAATGAACATGGAATAAAGCATTGGTTGATGCTTTATGGGTAAATAGAATTACACCCAAGAGGGAAATAGGTATGTCACCTTTCCAACTTTTGTATGGTCTCAATGTAGAGATACCAATCACCAAATAATTACTAGCATTGAAATTAGCAAAGGTTGTCAAAGATTAGACATATGAAAGCTCCATCGACAAGAGGATCGTGTGCTTGACTGAGCTAGATGAGTAGTGAACTATGGTGGTAGATTGAATTGTTACACATCAAAGTCTAGTGAAGAAGCTCTTTGACTAGAAATCAAAAACCTATGATTTCTAGATTGGAGATCAAGTTCTATTATGGGACAAGAGAAGAGAACCAAATGGAATGCATGGGAAATTTGATTCCCTATGGAGAGGCCTGTTTGCTATTCATTAGCTCAATGGTGAAAATATTTTCTTGTTGAAGTATCAAGATGGCATGCCCTTTTCCTTACCTCATAGTGGGTAGCATCTGAAGCACTTCAATCTTTGAAGTATTAGGTGACATTAGTTGTACATATCCATATTTGTATAGTCTTTAGTTCTATTTTGTGTTATTCATTTTCATTTCTTTTTGGCACCTTTCTTTTTGGGTAGCATGACTCCATAACCCAATAGCATACTTGGAGGCACTAGAGATTCTAGTTTCTACTCCCTTTGATTGTTTTTACAATCAATGGAAGTTCCCCAATTGGAGCCAGCTATTATTCCCAAAATCTATCACTCATTTTTGGGGATAACATATCAACTATTTTGGTCTTACAAACCAAAATTCCTTCTTCCCTTCTCAAAAAATGTTCTAAGTGCTCAATTTCTTCAATTATTCAAGATTTTTCAGTCAAAGGACTTGCAAGTTTAACGAGTTCAACAACTTTAATAGATGATCTCTCACAAATAAATAAGTTCCCAACACTTAGGCAATTTCAAGGTTGGTTCAACATCGAGGTTCAACCAAAAGGTCCATCGGTAGGCTTTAAACAAAAGATTGAACCATTAAACCCCACCACCTAAGGTTCAAAGGTTCAATGACATCATCATACTTAAAGAGTTAAGAACTTCTACAAGTTCAAAGTTTAATGGCTTCAAAGGACTTAAAGAAAAGAAAGCTTTGAAGACTAAAGGTTGAACCATTGAACCTTGAACCAAAATGGTTAAATGAGTTTAAAGGTTCAACAAGTTTAATAAGATCAAAAGACTTAAAGAAAGAAGACTTTATAGAATAAAAGATTGAACCATTGAACAATTGAACCTTGAACCAAAAGAGTTTAAAGTTTAAAGGTTCAATGAGTTTAATAAATTTTGAAAGACTTAGAAGAACAAATGATTCGAAGAGCTAAGAAAGAAAGGTTAAACTAATTGAACCTTGAACCAAAATGGTTTAAAGTTAAAAGGTTCAACAGAAAATAAAAGATCTAGAAACTTTGAAGGACCAAAGGATTTTGAGAAAGAGAATGAACCGTTGAACCAAAATGGTTCAAAGTTCAAAGGTTCAAAGGTTCAAAGAATTTCAAAGTTTGAAAGGGAGCTTCGAGCAAAGGAAGGAAGCAGAAGATTTCAGAGACAAGTTCAAAGAGATGGTTCAACTGAAGAGTAAAAGAAGTGATTGAACTAAGGAAGTGATTGAACTAAGGCAGTGATTGAACCAAGGAGCTGATAAGACTGGCCAAACCATTGAACCAATGAACTCTCAAGGTTCAAAGGTTCAAGGTTCAATGTGGTTCAAGTGACTAGAAACTAGTGACATCTCCATAGAAGTTAAATTTAAGGTAATGAAATGCCCATTTATTTTCAAATATGGCATAGAACCTGAAGATAAAACTCAATGACCAGCTGAAGAAGAAGATGAAAGAGCTAGTAGAAAGGGAAGAGATAGCCCAAGAACTCAGATCATGAAGAATAGATAAAATGCATTAAGAGAAGAGGGAAATAGAGGGAAAGACCAAAAATATTAGTGAAAAAGTTATTTTATTAGGTGAAATAGTCCACCAAGTGGACATCATAGAAGCACATGCACTCAAGGATGTGGCCTATTTTTCTCCATCGAGTAAAAGTGAAGTGGACAACTATGCAAATATTAGGAAGAGGACCAGGCAACCTATACTTTAGAGGAGACATTTGAGATGAATGGACATGCCACAGTTAAGGCCGATGCCCTATTCTAGATGGCCCCTTGACAAAACTAAAAATGCATTCAATGTATTGAATGCAGCATGGGTGATTCCATGAAACAAGGCACCCAAGTCTTTCTTGGAAGCACTATATATTATAATCTCTTATTTTATGCAAAGGAGATATCTTTGTTATCAAAATCAAAACTCTACCCAAATTGAAAGGCATTACTAAGACTTTGAGCTTACATTGTTAATCATATTCCGTTATCTAAATGAGAAAGCAAGTGACCGTTTAGACATTATGCTAGAATAGCTTGTGTTGTTAAGGAAATTGTTCTTATGTCTATTTCCTAGATGTGTTCTTGTCCATTTAATTAAATAAGAAGAACTAGTGGGAGTAACTAGGAAGGTGTCCTAAATCTGAATATGGAGAGACTTTATGCTACCATAATTGTCTTTAGCATGTTTTTTTTTGTTTCTATTTAAAGGATCTTGGGATGACTTTGTGCCCCCATTATCCTTCATATTTCACTCTTTGGTAGTTGAGGTGGAGACTTTGTGCTACACCTCATTCTACTAGTTATTGTTCTCTATTACATTTACTTATCAGTTACTTTATAGAAATAATTCTTGTTGTTTACTACAGACCACTTTTGAAAGAAGAGAAGTGCCTTTAGTGTTTTCACCAAAATTCTCCTATGTCTATGAACATCATCTCTGAAAAAAGAGAGATGGATGTTGTTATCCTACCCTGAGTGTTATTTTTAGATTATTTATAGTATATTAATATATATATTATACCTTATAGTTATAAGGAACCTCCCCTTGATGAGAAGAGAGATTTGTCCCCTTTTGATGTGGTAAACCTGCACATTTGGCTGATCAATCTCCTTATGCTATGGTTAAAACAACCTATTTTACTCATCAATTAGTTGGTGACAAAATATTCATCCAACACTAGGCCCACTGATAGTGTTGATATAATAGAGGAAATGTAAAAGTCTATGACTATAGACTACATCAAATCAACCTGACAATTGGATAAGACCAAGCTATAACTCACTAAGGTGAAGGATATGGTTGACTACCTCAATGATAAGGCTAATGCCAAAGATGTAGAGATCAATAAAGTAAGGTGTACACTTTAGATCCACATGTCTAGTGAGAGATTCTAGGCAAAATCCAATCTATGAGTGGATACCAATACCAAGCTATATGAAAGAGAGACTGAATTGGCATAGACCCATCAAAATATCTTAGATTCTAATTGGGATTTTCAACAATTATAGTATTAGGAATAAAAATAATCCTCAGACAAGGACTATGAAATTGAGAAGCTAAAGAATGAACTTGATACCCAATCATAGAAGAAAAAACATCTCAGTGACCTATTATCTATATAAATCTTACCTGGAAAGGATCAAGGGCATGAGCACAAACCTAAAACTAGCCCTCACCTTCATCAAAAATTCATAGAATCGAAGCTCTTAGGTAAGCAAAACCATTGAATAGATCATCACCTTGATGTCCCCTAAGGTCTAAATTTCATAGCTCTTCATCCAAAATATTTACAATACTTTAGATGAAACATTACAAGTAGTGGGTTTGGATGACTGAAGGTAGGAAAAAATAAAGGTAAATAAATTCATAGGCTATAACAAGGTAGCCAATAATTGCAAGAAATTTATTAATACCTTATAGAAGATAGTCTAAGATAGACTGGGGTACATTTAATAGCTAGTTAAATTAGGAATCCATTCCCCATTATTGGTAGACAATAACATCCTCTCATAGTATCAAATTAAAGTTTTACTAGAATATAAATAGAACTAACAAATCTTATTCATGGCTCTCAATCAATCACTTAGGGTCTCCAAAGTGGAGAATATATTATAGCCACTTACTTAGCTAGAGTTCCAAATGCTGGTGGTTGTTCAATGCTTTGGGATCATCTCTTTCAAGGAGATTATTTTTTTAGATAGAGCCTTCAAGGATCTTAATAAAAAGACCCAACATAAGGAGGAATAGTGGGTGCATTTACAGGTAGCTTTTCAAAAGTTATAAGTTTGCAAGAACTTCTTCCTCCAAAAGATTTCTTTAACTGGTCTGAGTACCAAAGTTTTGGGTTCTCTCATCTATAGGTAGATTCATTTGTGAGTCACCAAGAACTATGGATCAAAATCCATTTTTTTAATTTTATAGAAGTTGGTCCTTTTTGCATTAGGCTTGCTCAACACCTTTCATGGTTCTTCCTTCAGCCTCTTCCTTCTTAGGATTAACTTTTTAAATTTTTCTTAAGTGTCAACCTCCTTCTACTTTCCCCCATGTGTCAACCCAACACTTCTTTGGCCCAAATAATCTCTCATTTCCCTCTGGTGTAGTGTGGGATTGACATGTGGTATCATGTTGCTCATCTAAGGTTGATTCATTTTGGTCAAACCTTTAGATAGTGCCATTGACTAGTGGATGAATACATAAGGCCCACCAAACCATATATTTTTGAATGCAATTATAACATGTGGCACCCTCATGCTCAATTTTATAAATAAATTCCCAACTTCCCCTCAAATGATAGTCTAACTTACACATGGTGCCCCCACACTTAGCATTGCCAAAGAAGTACCCAATTTCCCTAGAGAAGTGTTAGATCAATATGTGTCATCACCACACTTATCCATGAGTGTTTTTGGTCTATCAAACCTTGGAGTTATGCCATGGGCTAGTAGGAAAAAGAGAAGGACCCACCATGTGGTTATAATAAAATGGAGATGAGCCTTTCCATGTGGCACCACGGTGATCTTCAAAGGCAAATTTTTTCTTATGAAAGCTTGGAGTAACACCATTGGAAGATAATTTGGGTCCCTCCCTCTCTCAATAAATATTTTGGAAAAATTTAAACTAGCTTAAAGTGTTATCTATCAAATTTTAGGGACTAGGGTCAAGGGGTCATGACATGACAAAAGTATATCTATAGATAAACACATGGCATCACTTCACTTCTCCTAAGTATTTTATCCAAAATAGAATGATGTGGTTGTACCATATCTAGGATATAAAGGTTAACTACACTCATGAGCCTAAGTCACTCATTTAATTTCACTAACATCATCATGGATGTGAGTTCTAATATTTCTAGGTGTTGATCCCATGAGAGGCTATCTTGCCTATATATTCTAGGCTCATCCCTTTTGGAAGGGTCTTGTTATCATTTTACTAGTATTTATTACTTTTGTAAACAACCATTTTTAATAAAATAAAAGTAATAGTAGTTAGCATTTTTTCATTCATATACCTTAATAGGCCCCCCTCATGGGTATGACTAGATGTTTTATATGTACCCTTTATGGCCTTATGTATTTTTTCTCCACCTGAAAATGAAGAGAATGAGGTACTATGTGTCAATTTTAGTGTGAATTTATCTCTTCTTGTCATTTATTTCCTCTACTTATATAGTTTTGATCTTTTATTACCTTTTAAATATTAATTCATGCTTCATGCTGCTTTATGGTCTATAGTGCTCAAGGATTCATTCTATTTTATGAAATAATAGGTTAATGCCTTAAATATTCTAGCCTATCACCCCATTTAGTGTTATTTTAGTATTTTTTCATTTCTTTCCTTATCACTTTTTACCCTTACTTAGAATGAATAGCCAATTCCTAAAATCTTGGAGGTTGCTTTATAGACAACAATTTGGTCCCACACTTGTAAATCTTCCCATAGGAGGCTATTACACCTAAAATGAGAGTTTTAGGCATCAATAATAGTAACACTATACTTAAGATTATTTTTATTAAATATAAAGAATTTGAAAATATGGAGGTACCCTAAATTATAGTTATAGAGCAAATTAAGTATCCTAGATTTAAAATAATAATCAATGAAATCCAAAAGTCTAGATTTATAGGGTGTTTTTTCTAGCATTCCCTCTTTGGTAATACATTAAACATATATTTATAGATATATTCAGTCATATTTGGTAGAAATTGACCATAGTATTTTTAAAATTGAGAGAAACACAATGACTCAAATAAATCCATAAACATAAAAACTAGAATATAAGGATAAATATAGTACCATACTAAGGATTCAATTAGATGTCTATAGCCATTTTACCTATTTTGGATTGATGGAATGTACTTCCACGGTAATTAATATTCAAGATCATGAAGATATTATATATTTAGATCAACCATATCATATTACACTACATGTCAAATATGTTATGATTGGACTTATGCACTAATGGAATAACACTCATAAGTATAATGTGAAGAAAATTTTTAGAACAAGATCAGTATCCTAGATCACAAGGTAAAATTTTGATCACTGAGCCCTTTCAATTCAAAAATAGATGATCCTAAATTATGCTTTACCATAAAGGTAATTGTATGGAAGGTGTACTACATGAACATGAAGGATTTAGTGATTATAATGATTGTTAAAATTGCATGGGATATGATTTCCACTAGAATTCAATATAATTTGGCTACCACACTTTATGAAAAATACATGGAAAACTTTTGAAAGATAAAAAAAGGTATATAAATTTTACTATGGTTTGTTTCTCTTAGTCTTAGCCATGTATTTCATGAAAACTATTCATGTTCATAAAGGGCTAGTTCAATGGGTCCCAAATACACCTATAATAGTTTAGATAACAACATCATTAGAAGGCATACATATAGTATAAGAGGTATGTCACTTTTTATCATGGGAGAAAATAATTAATAACATGATAGCTAGTGGATTATTCATATTTAAAGAGATTTTACAAAAATATTACACATAAGTAAATTATATAGTAGATGTCGATAATGTCTATATCTAACCATTTTTTAGAAAAATCACACCACTTCCATTTATTCCCTATGAGGTTAGTGATGAACATATTGAAGTAGTGATAACTAGAGTTGAGGGTTTACCATAGGACCCTAGATTATGAAAATTCATGCATGAAATAGGGTTAGTATTTAGCTAGTATAGGAATAAGAAGATATTGAACTAGAAGAACCATACATGTAATAATTTGTAGGCACATCAAAAATAAACCCTAATATATGTATATCCTTATGTCTAAAAATAATAACTATAGGACTGGAACCTTTAGTAGAATAAGAAGATGGGAGACTAAACCATTTGAAGTAAAGGATTCCATTACTATTGTAATGTTAGTGGAATAATAAATGACAACTAAACATACCCCATCACACTCTTTGAGGATAAATATATCAATAATAAGGGAGGGGACCTCAACAAAATAAAAAATCAAACTAAAGAATAAAAAGTGTCCCCCACAATATCCTTGATAGCAAGACAAACACTATTATAGATGAGTGGGGAGAAAGTAAAATGGACGTATTCACCACATGTAGTATAAAAGGGAAATATAAAATATAAAATGGTAAAACCAAAAATTAATAAGGAAACATTAGTGACAAATTTAGAAACTTAATCCTCAAAAAATGGGGACCAAAAGGAAAGTCAGACAAGTGAGGAAAGGGATACAACATTGGAAGTGCTAGATATCAATACATTGTGAGGAATGTACCACAATAAAGGATGGATTCTCACAATGGGAAAAATATACAATAATGTAAGTGTTGAGGGATGAAACAAGATAGGTAGAGCCAATTGAGACTATATAGAGTTAATTCATTCAAATTAGATGATAAAATAGTAAGAATCCCTACTTACCTATAAGAGAGAATAACAAATATAAAATAAAATATCAAGGAAGATGAAATGATAGTGAAAAATACCAAGAGGAGGTCCTAAAAATGGTATCAAATGAATTATATATTTCTACTATAGATAATGAATGATTGAGACGAACTAAATAAACTGAGTTTAGAACCAAACATAAAACTTATGTAGCTGTAGAAGCTTTAGAAAAATAAAAATAATTATAAATATTTAAATATATAGATGATGTTGTTACCTAATAGAGGTTATAACTATAATAATAACTTGTTGAGAAATAAATAAATATAAATGACATTATGTAATCTATGAATTAATAAGCTAAACAACTTATAGAACAAGAAAAGAGGAAAAAAGAGAAGAAGAGAAGAAAAACTAGAAAAAAAAATGGAAAAAAAAAAATACATTGGAAGATGAAAATAAAATAAAAATAGAAGAGGAGGAACTTATTATAAAATAATAAAAGGAAAATAAAATAAAATAAAATAATAGGAGGAAAATAATTATGAAGAAGAAAAGAGGAAAATAAATGAGGAGAAGAAGAAATAAGAGGAAGAAATTGAGAAAACAAAGGAGGAAAGAAATAAAAAGGAACAAAAAAGAAAATGGAGGAATAAAAGATAAAATAAGAGGAATTGGAAGAGAGAAGAAATTAACAAATATAAAAGGTAAAACATGAAGCAAAGGGAATGGGAAAAAAGATTAGTATCCCTCCTATAAATTATGTATAGATAGGAGATACTACAAAATATCATTAAAGAGTGCTATGTGGGTTATGGGAACAATTTAGATTATTAAAGTTACTCCTATGGATCCCTTGAAAAGGATAAAGGTCAAATTGGAAAAGTATAAACAAATAAATTTAATAATAATGGTGTGATAAATACTCCTTTATCTTGATATAAAAGGAAAATTTGCAGTATCCTTATAGCATTTAACCCTTCTAGAGAAAGAAATAGTAGGTAAAAATTTCATATAGAGTGATAGAGTTGACTAGATGATGTGGTGTGTCAATCTAGAAGAGGGCATACAAGGTTTTTAACTACCTTGATCATATCTAGACCACTATATGACCTAAAAACCACTTGTATCATAAAGAAACAACTAGAATAAATAATGAAAATATTCATCAACCATGCAAGGGCTTAGTAAATAAAACCTTAATCAAGTTGGAGGCTAGAAAATAGTATGAGGAAAAATAATTTGGTCCCTTATTAGGGGAAATGAGACAAACTGATTAGATTTCAAGGAATAGGTGGGGAAACTTAAGGAATCAATGAAATATGCATCCACATAATTTTTCTATTAAATAATTTGTCCCTTATGGACATATGACAAAAAAAGATGGAAGAGATAAATTCCCAATTAAGTATGATGTCTACTAATTTTGGTGCCCAAAACATTCCTTCAAAAGTAGAATGGGAGAAAATGATAATTATCCATCCATAATACAAAGAAAATTAGACTCAAAGATTACTAATATATGATGACATGGAGGAATATGACAATTTACTAAATATTCAAATGGAAAATATGTATGTTTATATTAAGGGTCATGAATCATAATTATATATACTTGAAACATTTCCAACTCTGAAGGACATGTTATGGAAACCAAGGAAAATACAAAATTAGATGATAAAATTCTAGACGCCTAGTACATAATTCATAATTAGGATGATTTTTCTAAGGAAATGATTAATAAATATGGGAAGAATCTACCTAAGGATGAAGGATTCAATCCACAAACCAAAACATTTTGTGAAGTTAATTTTTTAGCCAAGTTAAATGGATTGCATTTTGCACCTATCAACATATTTAGAGTTATCTCAAGGATGATACAAAGTTATAAAATGTATAAAAATGTTGGTAGGATTCTTCATCCTTCATGATCCAAAACCATAGTTACCAAAAACTCTTTACCTTTACCATAGTAATAGAAAACATCCCTAGGCCAACAAATTAGAGACTTCTACTGATTGGGCCATGCTTTAAGAATTAATCCTTATGATAAGAGAGGATGGATTGATTTAAGAAAAATCATGTCTCACATAGACATGACCATTTGTTTTAAAGGTATATAGTTGGTATTTATACTATGACATTGTATTATAGTAAATATAGCATAGAGAAGAGTGGAAGTTTAATAGATAAGAGTATTAAGAGGTTACAAATAAAATTAACCTTTATAATAACATAGTGAGAATATAAAAATATATTATGAATAGATATATGAGACTTTTAATAAAAAGTTATTATATTAATATAAATAAATTAAAATTTAGAGCAGGACTTGTTATTTACTATGTACTAATTACTGTGAATGAGCACACCTACTTATTGTTGTAGGAATGCATAAGATAATATTTTCTAAAAAAATACTAACCTCTACATTACATTAGTTTTAACTGAAGTTAACTTAAACAACATAGACATATGTAGCCAATAAATTCTTATTTTATGTCATTAATCATACCTAAAATTTACTTACTAAGGCAAGGTCATGGGTTGGGAAAATAAATTTCCCAACCCTCCTTAAGGAGGAAGTTGTGTCTTGGCCATTAAACATCATTCAACCTCAATCATAAAACTCATGTAATTGAGCTTGATCCCTAAGATAAAAGATGGTAGTGATGTATTTTGATCATATAATAATGCTTAGGCTATTAAGTGTCAGTAAACCTCAACCACATTACTCATTTAACTAAATCAACTACTAAAAATGGATAAATAGATTTAAAGGTGCTCACTTCTAAGTATCATTTATTCCAAAAATAGGAAACTATATCATGACAATGGCAACATGATATATAATTCTATGCATTTATATCCCATTTTCCCCAAATCTAAAAAATCTATATACTTGTAATTCATGTTCCTAAAATGTAGGTGCATATGCCCCTAAAATCTATCTAAATATATAAATATCTAAAAACTTGTAACTTGTGTTGTTGTAGAAATTTGTTTGAATCTAAAAATGTCTAAAAAATCATAACTTATATTCCTATAAAATGTGTTTGAATATGAAAATATATGAAAACATAGAGCTTATGTTCCTATAAAATGTGTTTGATTGTGAAAATATTTGAAAACCTATCATTTGTGTTTCATATATGTACCAAGCTAATAATCTAAACCATTATAAACTCTCTAAATCATTTAATATGTACCAAAAATATAAATTTTATATTTATCAAGGCTTGAATATCTATTACAAGCACATTAATATGCCCACATTTTGAGGTGAGGGATGTAGCTTATGAATTAGTCATCTAAAAAAAATAGTTAATTGTATCATGTTATGTACAAATGTGTAATAATGTAAAAGAATGTGCTAACATGTGGAGAATATGTCATCTTAGTAATGAGTAAATCATTAAACCATTTATGAAACATGTACTTCAAGGCATACAAGTGTCATGTTAATATAAATATATAAATTAGGACCACAAAACTAACCATCACTAACGTAAGTACTAAATAATAAAATACACAAGAATGTGCATAATGTGAATCATGGTACCACATAAAAAAGGGGATGAGTGTGATATGTATCATGATGAAACAAAAAAAAAACTAAGAAAAGAATCTTATAACCACATAAATTCATGGTCATGATGTACACACAATAAATCATAATGTCACACAAGGCCAAGGGACTCACACAGAAATAGTCATAAAATTAAAATCTCAATGAGTAGTAGTTGAAAAAAAATGAAATGGTAAAATAAAAATCTATGTAATGAAATATTAAAAAAACATTAGTCATGGAAGAAGGACAAGGGACAAAAATAGAGACATACAATGATACATTCAATCACATAGTGTCATGTATTAAGTAACAAGTAAGTAAATGACTATGTACTTAGGGATATGAGTTGATTCATTACCCAATGTACTAATTCCATGAGTTACTCATTTGTCCCAATATATTATACCTATAGAACTAACCAAGGGAGATGTGTTCCATAAAGTGACATATCTATCAACACATATACATTAATATATCATATCACTAAGTACATAACATAGGCATATTCAATGATTATCCCATTTAAAATGAAACAACATCAATGAAACATATAATAAGTGAAAATAGTCTACACTATAAATCTATGTTAATGTCATAGCATAGTAAACTAGCATATCCATGAAATTATTTTTGTATAGAATATAAATAATATTTTAGATAAAAATTAAAAATGGAAAGTTCATAGAAAGATATAAACTATAATGATGTAACCTATGTAATAGGATGCCCCCAACACTAGAATGGCCCATGAGTATAGGAATGTATTGTATTTACCCATCCATGTATCATGTGTAACATGTATGTACTTCATCTCACTCATATATTTTGTTAAATAAATGTTATTATTAATAAATATATGTAATCTACCATAGTCATGTATAGTCACCTTCCATGAGTGAGTAGTGTCATATGCAATTGTATATGAATTTGGATCACTAATCATAAGAACATGTGTATGATGAGTGACTTTATTTAGTATAGTATCCTGGGAAAGCTACTATATATTATGAGAAACATGTGCTTGTGTTCACTTTGGAACATGATGTTATGGTTGTTACACTAACTTACAATGTGATGCTATATATAATGGCCACTATGAATCTTAAATAACTCTCTTATGTGATGGACATTAGAGCACTAGTCATCTAAGAAAGTAAATTACTATCCTTAGAATTGTCTTCATGGTATGAAACTTATTATGTTGTATAAATGACAATGTAATTGAAATTTAATAGGTAAAGTAACTATTTATATAAAATGATCTAAATTTGTGAAACTAACAACTATAGTGGTGGTGGGAGTGGAGGATGAAATGCCTATAGATGAATTGGTTACTTATATGAAACTCTTATAATTATGACCACCCAATTTTGAAACATATTTGTATTAAATATGGTACTATAAATATATAATTTATCTAATGTCATTGTAACAACATGTTAAATCAAGATTCCCTCAAATGAAGAACTTTTTTTCTATATGAATTTAGATAGTCACTAGCTTTTACATGGCACCACTGATTTTAGTGTCTAAAACCTAATGGATTCATCTGATTATATTACTATTTTTTTTCTTTATATATTCAACTATGCTTATTTATCAACCCTCTTTATGTGAAATCTTGAGGGCTAGATGTGAATGCAATTATAGAAACCTACTTCCTTATCTTTGAAACACAAGGTCCACTTTAAATAATAAGTTTAGGGTTTTAAAATGTGGAAAAATGCTAGTTGAGATATCCCAAAAATATCCCTAATTAATGGCGAGGATTACATAATTATCCACCTCTCTAAAATGGAAGTTGACATGTATTTTTTCTTGTTAAGTGTATGTGTTCAATAATGCTTCTTCAATGAATGCAACATGTGATCTAATTTTAGATACTTGACCAGTAACTAATTTGTATTAGCTTTGAGGTGCTTAACAATTAGTTAATAAATTATCCTTATGACTGAAGGGTGAACTGGAAAGAAAAGGCTATTTCCTTTGAATTTTAATATGTGTGTAGTAGGCTTGCTTTAAAAATGCTAGATATGAATAGGCTTAGACCTATTGTGTATTTATATGGGACAATTTGGGTACTTTATCACATTAGTGACATATGAAACATATGGGATGATCCATAATATGGTTTTTAATTTTAAAATTAATTCTTTCCTATTTTGGGATGATTACATTAGGTTTGGATAAGTGAATTTTTTTGAAACAATCCAAGTTTGATGAATTTGTCCAAAAGGTAATAATATTAATATGATGATTCAAAGATAGTTTTAATATGATTTTCAATAGGTTGTACATATACTATGGAGTTATTATATATAGATAATAGTAAATTTGGAAGTTAAAACCCATGAAAATCATGAATATGTGAGAGAAGGGTGAATAAGAGTCATATGTGTACATACAAGTCATGTTAGGTGAAAATAGGTCAAAACTAACACTTACATGTATATAATATAATATTTTAATATATAAAAAAACACATGTAATTATAATAAAATATTACATTAAAATCCCCATAGTAGGTTATATGTATGCATTTTATTCATGTCACAATTATCATGTCATAATATATAGATAACATCATGTAAGGATCAATGTACAATATGCTACTCTTGTGAGTATAAAATTTGTATTGAATAAGAAAGATAACAACATACAAATATTAGTGAAAGGGTATAGTTCCACATATAGAATATAAATATACTCACAAACATCATACCCTAATTTATTAAATGTTCCCATAGTAGGGATATATATAATAATGATAAACACACAAAAAAACATGCCCCCATAGATGCATGGCAAGCACGATATAACATAGGAACCAATAAATGATACCTAAATATATGTACATGATATAGATAATGTAACCAAAAATATTTTAATAATATACATAATAAGTATCATGGAAGCATACATAATATATTGCAATCAATATCACCCAATTTAGTGCCATACAATTTAGTAACCATAAAAAAAGCTATAAATCCAACATGTGAGGACATGAATCATAAAACAAATTAACATGAGGATATTATATGGAAAAGGACACACAAACATACATAAATATACACATACATAAATAATCAAAGAATCACACTTAACCCATGATGTAACCAATCTATTTAGATATCCATATAGCACATAATATTAATGTACTAGAAAGATATCTATAATCCACATAATGTAGCTACACATGATAAATGAATAATAAGGAAAATTATCACCATGACAATTTGGTTCATTAATATGCCCATAGCTTAGGTATGATACCATTATGATCATACCACCTCGGTGTTAAAATAGTAGCCACATTATATTTGAATGATTTATAATTATCTTGTATATTTACATAGTATACACTCAAATTAATACCATGATAAACATATGTGAAGCATGGATATGAAAACTTCTAGTATAGTGTAATGCTTAGAATTCAAATGACTAAAATACATAAAAACAAACTAATTATTTTATTATAATGTATAAAACACATTCTTCTTGAGTAAAATTCCAAATTGTTAACCATCTCCAGGCATGAGATGTGAAAAATGTCAAAGTGAACTCACATGTCTAAATGACATGAGTGGAAAAGTGCAAGTGGAAACACATTTACTATGTGACCATGTAGGCCCCACTTAATCTAGTCAACCTATGGGCTCTCAATAAAACCTACATACCTATAATAGAACCTCATGGTCCCCATGGACATAAGGTCTATAAATGTTGTGAAAATAAATGGAGGTGGGTTTAAGCAATCCCTAACTTGAATGATTCATCCTAAATCTAAACGGGGTTCTAGGAGAGTATTGAGTAATTATAGCCAATTACAAGGCTTGGCCTACATCTGAATTTGTAATTGAATATAATTTGAATTTGAATTAAATTTTACATAAATTTTTATTAAGGGGACACATACTCTTCACATAACCTCTAAATGTATCCAAAGTGTCCTTGCTTATCTCCTTGAGGATGGAGCACTCCACCTCAACTATTAAATTGTTTCTAACTCAAACATTAGACTCATTAAAATATGAGAAATCCATAAAATTGTTAATGGAGGGAAATAGAGGATGAAAATTATTTATTGAGTTACAAACTCATATTTTGGAAAATAAAAAGGAGGTTTCAAGGATGACTTGCCCATAGTCATCCATCTTCTCCTTCCTTGACTATGGATGACTCACATTAATGGAGTCTCCAATATTTTGGTATTTTATCATTTTATTAATTTTTAAATGTTTATTAAATATATGTGTTCTTGTATTTTAGAGGTACCCATCTTCATGGAAAGTCTCTAGTTGGTTCTAGGCTCTTACAGTTTTCAAAAAATATTTTGGGAGATTCAAGCTCCATAACAACCATTTCTATTAGAAAGATTTAAGAAGGAAGTAAATTTTATTTTCACTTTTAATCATATATTTTTATTTCATATGGAAGGTAATAGAAAAATAATTAGGGTAGCTTCTTTGGGTCTACTCATCTTTGGTATTCAAGGAGCCCAAAAACATTGAAAAGGTCTAAAATAGCCTCCTTTGAAAAAAAGTAGCATATGTTTTAATTCATACCATTTTGGGTCCTTAAATTTATTACGTGTGAAATATTTTTAAAAATTTAGGTAGAAGGGGAGGGTGGATTTTGGGTTCCTTCACTTATGAGTCTCCAAGTATCCACAAATGACTTCAGAAAAAGGTTTATCTCTACAAACAAGAGTCCCAATTAAAAATTAATACGAGTAGGCATCATAATTAAGATATTATATATTTTTTAAATAAATAATAGTAAATAAAAAATAAGTTTTAAATTTTATTCCAATTGTGCCAGTTAAGGTTGAAGTATGTCATGGCTTACATAGCTGATATTGTAATAGTGTGGCTTATTGCCATATGGTCTTATAAAATTTCTTAGCTCCCATAATAATCATCATCATTTAAAAAAAACTAGACCCCTTGGTCCTATAACCCTTTCCACATGGTCACATGGGTGATTTATATCCTAATAAATAGGGTTACACTAAAAAACAAAGGCAATTCCCTTCCAAAGTGCCTATCAATATAACAAAAATTACCCTAAACATATGAAACCTTTTAAAAATAATCATGAACAAACAATAAGGCCTAAAATTATTTGAAAAATATAAAAATGGATGAATTTTAATATAAAATTATTCTATCATGTTTATGCATCATTTAGTTTTCACAAATATTATATGAAGTTTGAGTGGATTAGAAAGGAAATCTAGACAATTCTAGCAACTTCACTTTGAAAATTCATAGAAAATTAATCATGTGTGATAAAACTAAAATATAAATTGTATTATGATATTTTTTATGGATATTTTATATTAAAATTAAAATTGGGAGAAATTAGGACACTTTAAACTACATAATAATTACTTATGTGCTTCTAGCGTTCTCAAGCTTCACGAATCTAGTTTATTACAAACATAATAAAAGATATCTTCACTTAATTTTTGTTAAAATATAAAATATAGAGAATTAAATTATCCATCCAATACTTAAAATTTAATTTCAATCATGTAACAATCATCTCATTCCTTTTATTATTTTATTCATTCATCGCTTAATGATAATGAAAGCATTAGAGATTCTACTCATTACATCTTAATTATTTATTTTTATCCACATGAATAGTAATATAATTTTACAATAAATGTCATAAAAACTAGTCTAAATACTTTTCTCTTCATTTACATTGCAAGATTATAAAATATGGAGTAATACTCCCTATAAGTTCTAAGTGTAATCATGAGGCCAAGCTAAGTATGGGATCACCTCCCATCATGTTTCCATAATAAAATGGCTTCCATAAGTACCCATGATCCCATTAGTCCCATCTCTAAGCATAGGTAATAATAAAGGCTAAAGGCAAATGATATAGGCACACAAATAAGTAGATACTATCAAGGATACACAATTATTTAGGAATAAATAGGTGTCTCAACTACACTCCCTTATTTTAACAGGATTCCAAGTTTAGCTAAAACATAATAGATCATACATAAACATAAAAAATTAAATATAATAGGTGTAAACACTAAATCAAGATCTAATAAACAAAACGTATCAGGACTACTCATTCATCCATTATGAATGAGAATTTATACTTTCCACACTATGGGGGTGGGAGAAAGAGGACCTTGGAGTATTTGTTCTATCCAAATACTTATCCCTTTCCATGGGGGGACCTTGGAAACATGATGGTTTACTTTTACCAAACCCCATGCATAGGATCTTTGTAATATGACTTGAAACTTCATTAATTTTCCCAGATAATGCATACAAACAATTAAAATATTAAAAAAAATTGATATAGTTTGGGAATCATAACTTTAATAATTTAAATATAAAAGAGGCATATGAATAAACTAATAAATAAAGGAGAGATTTCTCATCTCCAAGCCTAAATGGGTAATAAAATACACATGCTAGCCATAGGCACAATCCATGGAAATGAACAATGAAAAAAAAGTAAGCTAAATGGACTTAAATATCTTGAAAAATAAAAAAATAGAAGGGAGAAAGACAATTATTTAAAGTCATTAATTTGAAATAAAATAGGTGGAAAGGAATCCTACCTTGGCTCTAGATCTTGGAAACACACAAGGAAATCTCCTAAAAGTTTTAGAAACTATATTTTAGAATCCTTGTCAAAGATCCTTATATAATCTCATTCTCTCCTTTCTCAGTATCTCCTTCATTCTCAATTCAAAATTTGAAAAAAAAATCCAAGGAAGGGTGTTGATGTACAATCATCGAGAGTGGGGGGGGGGGGGGGGGGTGAATTAGTAATGCATGCTATTTCAAACCTGAATTGTAATAATTTATAACTCTTAATCAATGATCAAAATCATCCATAAATAATATAAGATTCATATAACAATGAATAATATATATGATGGAATATCACACACATAACACAAGATGTACATGGGAAACCCTCTTTGGAAATAAAACCCCATTCTCAATCCTGTAAACACATGGATTACTTCTCCTATAAGATGATTAAAAACATGATACCTTTTAGTGAATCACCCACTTCACAAGGAGCACCCACCCCTAAGTATGAAAAATCCCCAACTTATTCTATATGTTGTACACCCACATAACACCTATGAAATCAACAACTCCATAACTTTGATTGAATTTCAATCTGATGGAGAAACAATTTATAACACCTCTCTTTAAACTCATCACACATATGAAAACATTCTCATACAAGAAATGAATCCCAAAATACCTTTTAGATCACTTTAAGATTATTTTCTCATCCTTATTTTTCTCTATACTTTAGTCCATCCTCTGAGCACACTCTCTCTGATCTATTTCCTTCATCTCTATCTTTTATTCTCTCAAATTATTCACATCAAGTCTAGAAACCATTAGTTTGGTATCCACACTTTATAAATTCTTCAATAATATCAACTTATAGCTCAGCCAAAATAATTTTCTTAATCCTTAATATTTCTATCATGATAAGACATATCTCAAAACCATCCTCACAAGTTAGCCATAGAATCCATGGGTTACACTTAAATAGCTACACCTTTTAATTAGGACGTAGTAGCCTTATATCTCTCATGTAAACCTATTACCCATTTTTCACTTCATAAATCAAATTACTTTTAAATACATGGGCCCACTCCATATGACCTCTAAAACATTTTTAGGTGATTACTCCTACCAAAACACTTTTCTACTAAAGCACAAATTGCTCAAACATTATTCTATATATACAACCATCAAGAACCAACATAGAATAAAATTTGGAGCTCAATATATAAAAATTTATAAACATTCAAACACTCTAATAAACGTTTATGGATGTGCCTTGAAGTTATCTATAACTTTTCCTTTTACACCATTATCAAATTATACATATATCAAAAGTTATATCTCAAAAAATCATCATTCCTTCACAAATTTGATATTAAAATTACAATGGTCACTCTATAAATACAAAATATATGGCACTTATCATCATATCATGTCCCATAGGAACTTTGAACAAATATGCTACGTCTATCTCCTCATGAACTTCCTAACTTTAACTTTTTAATGCTCACTATTGATCATTGATCCTTACTTTCAAGATCATATCACTTGGTAGATCTGCATGACTTCTACACACATTAACTCTTTAATTCAAACTACACCATTCATTCCATCTATACAAACATTCACATTTAATTGATCTTCTATCAAATCATCTATATTGAGACACATGTCAGAATCACATGCTATCTCAGGAACCTTTGACAAATTGACTTCACACATGCCTTTGATATCTATTTAATAAGATCATGTGCTCCATTAGATCCTTATATAGCCAGTTTAATTGATCTCCATATATATTAATCACCTAATTAAACACTCATTGTAGATCTTAGATAATGTAGATTTGGCTAAGCATGGGAACCACTTCAATCTACCTAGAAGGCCAACTTTACACCTTAAAAAAATTCTATGCTTAACCTCATGACCTAAAATTTGAACCAAAAGATCATCTCTCATAGGGGAATTTGTCCATGTCTCAAACTACTCTTAAAACCTTCACATGTGTGAGATATGACATCATCAAATTTTTTAATCAAACTTATTTTTTAAGATGACTACTTGAACCTAGACAGTCTTATGACTACTCTAATGAATTCTTTCACTTATATAATCACTTTAAGCACTCATAACACCCCATAGGGTATCTATAACATGACCATACCATAAAGCTATCAAACACAACTTCATTTTCATTAATTCACTATTATCTTATGATCTCTTTGACATTAATGCCAACCTAACATCAATGACCATGCTAAATAATCTTCCCCTTTGTCATTGATGACAAAATACCCTCAAAATGACTTCTTACTCATTTTAACCCCTTCATTATTATCTTTCTCCCCCTTTAACATTAATGATAAAGACATGTCAATAATCATTCCTTAACATCGTGTATGCATTCAAATACTATTTAAGATGCTTAAGATACTTACATACTTTTATTAATATGAATAAATTGCTCCCCCTTTGATATGCACCAATATGAACTTGAATTTCTATGATCCTTGGACCAAAAAAACTACTTAGAGAGCTTAGAAATCTCCACCTAACATTAATTTCCATCTTATGTCATTTATTCTTTTATAAACACCAATCTAAACTTGGGCTTTTCTGATCCTTGGACTTGTCTACCTATAGTACTCAAAAGCTATCATTTTTCTCTTGTATGAATATTCAATACCTTCTCAAAAAAATTGACTTGGTTTGATCAAGTCATCATATCAATCTTATTGAATTCATAACTATAGTAGACATCTTCACACTTCTATCATGACTGAAGCATATTCACATATGCTTCCCATCACATTATGAACATCTTATTCAATCCACTAAAGCTAACTAAGTTAGCTCCACCTTAGCCAAACATATCTTTCATATTATCAAATTGAAGAGAACATACATTTGTACTAATTGGCATTTTGATCGTTACCTAGAGCACACACACTTGCTTCTGCAGATGAAATATGTCTCCTAACAAGCATAGGTAGAGACATCCACTTGTCATAAAGGGGCTAAAGATACCAAAACTGAGGATACTCCCATATCTCCATGCTCTTACTTGACTTGTAGTCCTTCCTTATCTTCAAATTGACTTTCAATGAGCTCTCAACCTTATTCTTTTCTTTTATCTTAGGATCTTTTTTGATTTCCTTGTCCATTAGAGAGGATAAGGCTTGTTCCTTGATACATGAAATTTTTCCCTGTTATATTATGAAAAATAATCCACTTTGAGCCTAATTTTCATTTACCTCCTTAGGCCTCCATTCACTATGGCTCCTTCTCTTCAGGATAGAATTGACAATTTTTGAAGTAGATTACTGATCATTCTTACAAAACCATGCTATGTGACCTCTCTCATGACATTTGAAACAAATAAGGTTACTTATATTGTGCATACCTTATTATTGATATATATGATTATTCCTTTAAGTTTCATGAATTTGTTCATATACCTGATCATTTTGTATCCTGATGAAGATATTACAAAACTTTATATATGACTAGAGCCTTGACACTTATAGAAAAAGATGGCATTATTTCCTTATGAACATATCGATTGCCTTGAGTGATGATGTTATTCATGATTGCCATTATATTTCTCATAATTACATGAAAATTCATTCCTTGAGGATACTTTATAATCTTTTGACCTATGACCAAACTGATTACAAGAGCAACATTGACCATTGAAATTTGCATACCTCATAGTATTTATTTGTCTAATATGATTTTTCTTCATTATATCAATACCTGTATTCCTTAGCTAATGATTTATCTTCAAATATTTTATCTTGTATTAAGTTTCATGATTTTTTTATTCTTTATATCTAATACCATATCTCTCATTATCATGTTTTTGACAACTTAGAATATTATCAAAGATCATTTGATCTCTTTTCATACTTCATAAATGACTTCACCTTACAAGATGTCCTATATAACTTAGTTTTTAATTACTCAATCTCAATCACATACCTTATCGCTCATATTATTTTGAGTTTAAGCTTGTAGACATAGTTTCTAATTGACTATTGATATGGTTAATAGTATTTTCATGTTCCCTGGTGTCATCATTCATTCTCTCTTCAAACTCACTAAATTGCTCTTCATTGTCCTTGATTTGTGACATCATCATCTTGTTATTTTTCTTCTCAATCTTTAGATCTTCAAGATAATTCATTAATTCATCCTTATTATCTAAATCATCAAATTTGTCTTTGCTTATAGCCTAATTTAGTTTCATCTACAAAGAATCTATTTTTGATTAATACATGATGCACTCTTCATCTTTACTCTTTAATTATTTATTAAGAGTACAAACCTGAGTTTCATGTTATCATGTGATCTCATAATGCTCCTTGATTTCATTACTTCTCATTCCTTAAAAAAATTTCAATTTTCTCCTCATAAGATTTGATCAAGGAATCTTTTTTCTATTATTTATTTGTAGTATCTTCATTTCCTTCATAATATCTAGATATTTATTATAAAGAGTGACTTTCTCATATTATTCATCTAAGATATATCTACCAAAGAAATCTCTTCTTAAATAAAATTCAAATTCATCATCACTAGAAGCCATGAACAATGTTTCCTTGTCATCATTATGAAAAGAATCATCACTATCAGATGTGTTTACTTCTTCTATAGATGAGTTATTATCTTCTTCATCATAAAGGATCTTACTACCTTTGTATGATTCCTTATTTCCTTTTTTATTATTTAATTATTTTTAATTGATAGGACCCTCATATTTCTTGTGTTCATCCTCATAAGATTAATTATACGCTTCTTTGAGTTTAAACTTGTATGGATATTTAAATAAAAAATGACCAACTTTAACACATGAAAAATATTTAAAAGGAAGTTTTCATTCATACTCATCTGATCCTACATTAAATACTTTTTAAATCATGGCATCAAGTTTATCTTCATTAAGATCAAAATCTTAAAGACTTAACTTTTTATTCTTAGATTTTATCTCCTTGATCACCTTCAAGGTTGCTTCCTTCTTATGAAGTTTGTCCTCATCAACTCTCATCTCATAGGTAGCAAGGATGCCATGTAGTTTATCCATCTTAAACTAAGTGATATTATGACATTATTCTATAGTAGAAACATTTAAATAAAACATGAGTGTAAGAGTCCTCAATACCATCTATACTATAGTATCTTCATCGATAACCTCTCCAAGACCTATGATCATGTCTACTACCTCATCAATATTTAGAAGATAGGATGCCAAAATATATTCTTCCTTAAATTTAAGACCTTTAAATTGCCTTTAATAAGTCTACAATCTAGTTAGTTTTACATTTGAGTCTCCTTCATAGATAGTCTATAATTTATCCCAAATTTCCCTGGAAGACTTGCAATGGATCACTTTAGTGAACTCAACCTCAAATAAACCAAAAATGATAGTATTCATAGATTTTTAATTATTCTCACTCATCTTTTCATTAGTAGTATTAGTTGGAGGAGTAGTTGGTGTATTATAACCATCTATCATAGATTGACAAGTATCAAACCCTATATACATGATGTATGTCCCCATATATGCACTCATAAAATTATAATATGACCCATTAAACAATGGTTCTTGAATTATAGAGAAGCCCCACTTTCTTGGACTTTCCATATTTTACCTTAGATCATCTTGAAGTGGTTAAACTTGAAATGAAGGTCCTGCTCTGATACCAATTATTGAAGGTAAAATCACTAGGGGTGAATCAGTGATGCAATAAATTTCAAACATCAATTTTAATCCTTTAAAATTGTTAATAAATAATCAAAATCATCCATAAATCATAGAAGATGTATATAATAATGAATAATAAATATGATGCAAGATCACACATATAACAGAAGATCTACGTGGGAAACCCTCTTAGGGAATAAAACCCACTCTCAATATTACAAACACATGGACTACTTATCCTATAAGATGATCACAAAATGATACATTTTGGTGAATCACCCACTTCAAAAGGATCACCCACCCCTAAGTATGAACAAGCACCCACTTGTTCTAGATGTTGATCACCCAGACAACACCTATGAAATCAATAACTTTAAAACTCTAATTGTATTTCAATATAATAGAGAAATAATGTATATCACCTCACTTTAAACTTATCACATATACTCAAAAATGATTATACAATCAATGCATCCAAACATCCCTTTTGGATCACTCTAGGATTCTATGATCATCCTCAATATGATATGTACTTTAGTCCATCCACTAAGTACACTCCATCTGATCTATTTCCTTCAGCTCTATCTTTTACTCTCTTAACTTATTCACATCAAGTATAGAAACCATTACCTTGGTCTTCACTCTTTATAGAGTCTTCATGAATATAAACTTCTTGGTCATCCAAGATACTTTACTTAATATTTAAGATTATTTTCATGCTAAGACAACTCAAAACCATATTCATAGGTTAGCCATAGCATCCATGGGTCACACTTAAATATATACACCTTTCAATTAGACATTATTAGCCATTTCAGGTCTCATGGAGACCTATTACCCCTTTATAACTTCATCAAGAAAATTAATAACTTAAGATCACTTTAAAATACATGGGTCCACTCCATATGACCTCTAAGACATTTTCAAGTGATTACTCTTGCCAAAACACTTTTTTTCTAAATAAAAATTACTCAAACATTAGTCTATATATAAAACCAAGATGAATGAAAATATATTCAAATTTGGACCTCAATGTCTACAAATTTATTAACATTTATACCTTCTAATAATTTTTTTTGGATGCATCTTGAAGTTATTTACAACTTTGCATTTTACACCATTATCAAATTCTTCATTTATAAAAAGTTATAGCTCAAATATTCATCACTAATTTTCTTTCACAAATTTTATATTCAAATTCTAATAGTCACTGTGTAAATACAAACATCTAACACAATTCTTCATCTCATGTCCCCTGGCAACTTTGAACAAATACACTCCATCAATCTCCTCATGAGCTTCTTGACTTTAACTCTTTAATGCTTATCATTGATCATTGATCCTTGCTTTCAAGATCATGCCACTTGGTATATATATATGCCTTTTACACACATTGACTATTTGATTTGAACCACACCATCAATCTCCCTCTATATGAACATCTATATGTCATTGATCTTATGTCAAATCATTGAGATTGAGACACATGTCATAACCACATACAATCTCAATAACCATTGATAAAATGACTTCACACATGCCATTGACCTTCATATAAAAATATCACACACTCAATTAGATCCTTATCTAATCAGATTAATTTCTCACTGTATATCTTTGAGTATGGAAACCACTGTAAGCTAGCTAGAAGGCCAACTTTTCACCTTAATAACTTTTTATAAGCTCAACCCCAAGACCTAAAATTTGAACCACAAGATAACTTATTATATGGTAATATATCCATGTATCAAACTACTCCTAAAACCTTCACACATTTTAAATATCACATCATCAAATTGCTTATTCAGCCTTATCTACCAAAATGACTATTTGAACCTAGACACTCATATGACTAGTCTAATGAATTCCTTTCACTTCTGTAAGCACTCATAACACCCTATAGGGTCTCTACAACATGAACATACCATGAATATATCAAACATAAATTCTTTCTCATTAATACACTAGTATCTCGTACTGTCTTTGACATCAATGATAACCTAACATCAATGACCATGTTCAACAAAGGATTTTCATGATATTATATCCAAAATAATCTATCTTAATGGCTAGTTATAAGATGACACTTATTTATTCCCAATCCTTGGCCCTTATCTAAAATTTCTTTTCTAACATTAACTCTCCCTACACACCTATGTGGGAAATAATACTTGCACATACATATTAATGATCTTAATTCCCCATGTAATAAATGGGCACATGGGTTATCCTATGACTTGAATAAAACCCGTGAAAGTATTCAACCATCCCTTGGTCATAAGGTGTTTTAAATTCATATATAACCATCATAAAAAAACTATACTTCCACTTGCCGACATGGGTCCAAGTCCCCATTCAAGTTTTGTTTAAGGGGGAAACTTAAGTGGATTACACATTTAACTTTAAGGATGAATATAATGTTAAGGTGACTTCTACGGTCTTATATAAGGGTAATTAATAGTGTCAAGTGTTATGGATAGTGATATGAAGATCAAATAGGTTCAAAATAAAAACTACATTAGACAATAACACAACGGTTATATTTTAATCAAAGGTGGTGATGAAGTATCTACTCTATTAAAAATAATGGTGTAATTATGTTAAGAGTAGTCCTAGATCCCTTTGTTAGCCTTCATCATATCTTTCACATCATTTCACACATCAAATTTTTCTACCCTAAGTAGTTAAAGCTATTTAATGTAAACATATTAGGTGGTTTCTAATTACAAACAATTACCTACATAAACATTAAAATCACAACATTTCACTATACACAAGGTAATAACCACATGTTATAATTATATAATCATTATTCAAAATCACATGATGAAGTTATATTAGGTCAACTAATATAATAATGTAGTATGTATAATCATAATATAATGAAATCATTCATTAATAATAACTGGATAGTATCAAATACATAACTAATATCATATAGAAAATAAAATACAAAATATTAGTAATTATAAAATAATATTTTGTGTCTCCATAACAAAAGGAACATGCCATAACATCACATGTTTTCAATAGAAAAAATATACAACAAAACTAGAACTATGAAAAATGGGGCCTAACCTCCCCTCCCCTTATGTAGACTTCCTCCTGGAAGCCATTGAATGTCAAAAGTATAGTTTAAAGGATGTTATGAAAATCTTGAGGAATCTTGCTAACTAAGTTTAGCAGACTCTCTTAGGAAATGATCTCAGATCTCTACTAACAATTCACATAGTATAATGAAATATATGATAATAGCCATGGATAAAGATAAGCCAACTCCACCATAGGTGAGTCATGCTTGAATACATAGTTTTAAATATTGTTTATTAGTATTTGGCTTCCAAGTTATGTGAACACACAATTAAGTATGATTTAATTCCAATCAAGTGTTACTTAATATTTAAATCATGTATTATAATGCAATAAGTGTCATGTCTGATTATAAGGTAAATGTTTATTTTGTTTTGTTTTATTTTATTTTATTTTATCTTAGGAGACTAAGACAATGTTAAATTCTTTCTTTTCCCATTCATTATATGCCAAATATCAAAAGAAAATACTTCAAGCACATGGAAAATACAAGGTTATCCACATGAGATCATATCAATATAAGGGGTCCTTAACCCATTAAATTATTTTTTATGGTTTCCAATCAAAGGAATAATATAAGGAGGAATTTCTGAATTTATTTTGTCATAATTTCCAAACCATTTTCTTAATTACAATAGGAGGACTTGGGATTAATATCTCATGTTTGCCCAAACCTTTTTTGCTTAATCCATTGGGAGGAATTTGGATGCAATCTTGATGTCCAACTCTAATAAAGGAGCCTATTAGGATGAGTTTAGATGTTAGTCTTGATGCCTAAAAAAATACCTCAATTTATGAGTATGACTTTGGACACTCATCCCAATGTCAAAACCTAAATCACACCATTGACATAACTTTGGACAATCATCCCAATGCCCAAACCTAAATCACATGGCACATCAAGTTGTATCCCATATAAAAACATAACCCCTATCCATCACTCTTAGAGTTATGATAAAACATATGCTAATATCAACATAAACACAAGTCTAAGTCTCACGTTGTCATTAAAACATCTCTTTAAGGACCAAACAATAAAATGTCTCCCAAAATTCTTAACAAGATAATTATCACTTACTACTCCCACACTCACACAAGGTGAAAGGTACTCAAACTGGTTTATCAAAACAATAAAAATTATCAAACTAAACTTTTATCAATCTAATAATGGAGAAAAATCAAACCAGCTAAGAAAATCAACTCAAACCACAAGGATAACAAATGGAAAGGTTACACAACCAAATATAATACAATAATAATTAAGATGAATATGGATAGATAACCCATGTAAATCCAAACATGAATATAATAAATAAAAATAGGATATACAACATTTATTAAAGTTTCAAAAAAAATGGCTAAACAACCTCAAAATTCATAGGAAGGAAACCATAAAATATGATTCCAATCAACTTATATATCCAAATAAAGAAATAAAATAATTTAAAGGTATACCACATCATGTGGTGAAATTTAAAAATTTAAAATACAATAATAAATTATAGTGTGACTCTCAAAGGCCACATGTGTGAATTAAGGAGCTAACATATCCAAAAACTAGAAAATAAAACTCTTCAATACCCTCACACAATATAAAGTATGCATTGCAAATCTAAGCTACCAAGACCACCACACACTTACCAACATGTAATTGGAAAAGCTCAAAAAACATTTTCATAAATAGGAGAAAAGGTTAAACCAAATGAAGGCATCAAGCCACTCTATTTATAAAACTTATTTATCCAACATGAAGTAGAAGATACCATCATACGAATGGCAAGGAATGTAGGTGAATCCACACTAAATATACATGTCTCTAATCAAAAATAAAAATCACTTAACATTAGATAAAATATAAATTCACATAATGAAATTATGATGATTCCACATGATGGTGAGAGACTATTAAGTCATATCAATTCTAATTAGGTGCTAACTAAAATAATATCTCTTCCTAAACCAAGGAAACATATGAAATATCAATCCATAATCAAAATCCTAATATATTGGAAGACAATAACATAACCTACTATACTCCTATACTATGAGGAAGATTTCCACCACTCAAGGGTGATACTAATATTTGAAGGGTTCATTGGAGATCCCCTCCCCTAGAAGTAACATTATTAAGGCACAAAACCACATCAAATAAAATTGCACTTGCTTCAATGAGAATAATTTCTTACTCACACAATACCCACTACACATAACACAAGTGGCCCCTTGTGATTTTTGATATAAATAAAAAATTATAACCATCACCAAGGATGTTCAATATAAGGTGATCAACAAGGTTTTAGGAGTTGTTTTTCACAAACACATGAATATGTTAGGTGTTGACCAAATTTGAATTTAAGTCAAATTAGGGCACCCCTAGTTAAAAGCATGGATTGTTTGGTCTATAAGGGGGTATAATATATTGTCATTAGGTGTTTTATAAGTTAATTGATGTCAACTAATTTTATATTAGCTTTGGTTAATTATGTTTTATGTCCTTATATCATTTTTGGGTTATTTAACAAGTCAAAAAGGTGTATTTAATGTTTTATACAAGTTTATTGGGAAATGTGAAAGTGTAAAAACATGATGTCATGCCCCATGTGTCCACATATGTATTAAAAAAACTTACATTACTAAAAATATAGCAGGTTGTTCAGAGAAAAGATAGTTTTCTTGGCAAAAAGGAGAAAATGGCACTTTGTGGTCTCTTTGGGAAGTGTGCCACTTTGAAAAGGTTTAAATGTGACTCTTCAGTTTACTTGATCTCAATCCCATGTTTTTTGATCTAGAGATGTCATTTCTTTTAAAAAACTATTTTTCTTCCTTTTCACCTTTCTAGACACATAAAAGTGACTTGTAGGTTTATACTTGGTACAATTAGCACAAGGGGTTTTAGGAAGAATGATTCTAGGAATTTATTTTAAATTCAAAGAATTTAATTTTCACATAAATATCTTTTACAATTATCAAATTTACTTTATAAATCATCCATTTTATATTGACATTCCAAAACTATCTGCTAATCTATGCACCTTATCCATTTTCCCTTGGTTTGAGTAATCTCATATAAATTAGTGGTCTATGTTGGTTCTAGATGAATTTTAATTCCCCCTTAGATAGATCCCATGATTTTTTTTCATGTTTTATGGTCTTTATATAATTAATTTAACTCAATTTTTAGGATGGTGTCATTGTATGAGGTCTTAGTCTAGATTTCCACTTGCAATAGTTTAAACTCCCTTCTGAGGATTTTATGTGAATAAGATATGGAATTTTCTTTCTCCATGTAATTTTATCTCCTTCATCCACATTTTAATTCTTTCTCTAAATCAACATTCCATATGTTATAGGCATAAACACTATGTAGTTAATTCTTGTTCACTTTTCCTTGTTGCCATAGTTGCAAGCATGTGTATGAAGCTATTTGGTGTGCTCAGGGAAGTGTAGTGAGGGTTTAAAAATGTTTAATATGTCTTTAGAAATAATAATTTTAATATTTTACTCTCAAAATGGTGTGTAAATAAAATTTATCAGTCATAAAGCACACTTTCAGAAGGTCTACCATGGGCAAATTCACTTTTAGATGCCTACAATATTCTCAAACATTGAAACATTATGTGAAGACTTTTAAAAAGTTTTTACATCATCATCAATTATTTTATATATTTTAGAGGGTATGTATTTTTTCATAAATTCAATTTTATGATATCACTTATCACACCATTTCATCCTTACTTCTTGCACCAATAAATAGTCACCTACAGGTGGTGTCAACAGTAGGTTTAAGTGTCATATAGGGATGATGAACTAATGGTGAAACCTTAATATAATTATAAAATTTTATATGGATTATAACAGACATATTTGGAGAAATAGATTGTTAAATCAAGTTGAGAATGACTTCATAAGGAGGTTGAGTGAGTTTCAAGTCTTAAGTCCCAAAAACAAGAAAATAGAGGTATAAGGTGTTTTATTAATATTTGTAACATGGTTGAAGGAAATTTTAAGGCATATAACTTGGCCAATCCTATATTATCTATTATTATTAATTACCATGCCAATTTTAATATAATGACACCATGTTAAATATTTTAGTTGGGGCCTCAAGGTTGTTTATAAAACACTAAATTCTACCAATAGTGTCTACAGGTCTAATCCTAAAAGGAAGTTTTCCCACCCAAAGTTACAAAATGGCCTATTACCCATGTTATTAATGTTAAAAATTGTTTAAATGGGTATTATTAACTTAATATACCATGTCAAGAGTAATGATACACTAGGTTTTTCTTCCATTCACCCATTAATTTGTATATAGACCCTGAGATACTCACCTTTAGCAATCAAAGTAGACAGTGAGTCAATTTGATGGTTTGGTGATGAAAAAGAGAATCCAAAGTGATTAAAAATATGAAAATTATAAGTGACCTTTCTAAACATTTAAATAAAATTCATTACACACCATTTTCAATTCCAATTCCAAAAGACACCCATAACCATGTGTATGCTAGTTACAGGCATCAAGCATGAGGAAGTTTGTCAAGGTGATTGAATGGAATGAACATGAGTGATAAAGTGTGTATATGGATTGGTGTAAAAATTAAAACTATTTAAGAGACCTTAAATATTACACTTATTTTATAATCATTCTTTTACACCTATAGGGGTTCATCTTTCCTTAACACAGCTGATTGTGTTGAATGAGAGAGGCAGTGAGCCAAGAAGTATTAGTTCTTACTGTGTTTGTAGCAAAGAAAAAATAAAAATGGATCTAGGAAAATATTAAGCATGTTTGAGATACTTAAGGGAGTTTCAAACTTGGTTTTAAAGTGTCAAGCTTCTCATAATAACCTACATATAAGATCCTTTATAGGGGTAATTTGAACCTACAGGTCTTAGAACAAAATTAGTCAATAGTTGTTAGACATAAAAAGTGAGAAATGTTTGATAATTATTTAATTTGGAAATATAATATGAGGATAATTAACCTAAAAAATTTCAATGACTTAAGAGAGGTAGAGGAGGGGTCTTCAAAAGATGTTAAAACACAATATACTTACATAAAACCCTACAGAGTCTACCCTTAAATGAACCAGTCTTGGAATTTGTGGTTTTGAAGAGTTGGATAATGTATTTAAGAACTAAATTTTTGTATATATCATCCTAAGAACTTGTACAAGCCCCTCCAAGACTTGTTTTTTATGAGGAAATAGGGTAAAACCCCTTTATTCTATCTCAGAGGCAGAGCACCCTTAAGGAGCAAGAAACCTATAGTTTTTAAGGAGGGTGATAAATAAATGAATAATAAGTTATTTATACACTTCAAGTGAGTTTATTAATTTGAATCACACCCATAAAATCATGGGAAACCAAACAAGGTACTCCATACTCCTAGGTTTTTAGTCAGACCTAATATAAAAAATCAAGGCCTAAAGGGCAAATGAAGAGCAAATTTCATTTCTAGTTTGGAATGAATATTATAGTGAGTTGGAACATGTTTAGGGGATAATTATGGAGATTTTAAAGATATTTAATATATATAATCCACCAAAAAAGATCATTTTCAGTCAAACTTGAAGGTAGGCCTATTGGACATGGCTAGACCAAGTGTCCAAATGGGGGTGTATCATCACTTATATCATGATCTAAGGCTTATAATTCATGAAAACATGTTCATCAGGTTATTAAATAGGTATTAAAACTCTCAGAGTGAAAATAAAGTTAATATAATATACTTTTTGACCTTGTAGTAACTCAGACTCATGCAAATTGGAAAAAATAAGCTCAATGAGGCAAGTTTTGTTGCTCATATCTTCCATGAGGTTATTCATAGTGTCTATATATATTTACGGTGGTTATCAAGGTCACCTAATAGTAACTTTTTGGAATTTGTTGGAAAATTAGATGTGTAAGTTTTATGAATAATGCTTAAGAAGTTAGAGTACTCTAAAACCATTGAAAACCCTTACCAAGGACCAATTTTAGGAAATGGAGTTGTATAGATTCCAAAATGATATAATTTGTCCATAATGGTCATTATAGGTTTTATAGGAATCCTTCAAGATACTTCAAACTAATATGAGTTGTACAGAATTATACAGATGGTGATAGAAATAAATTTTTTCTCATTATTTTAAGTGTTTTTTAGGCTATAAAAGGATTAAAAAGATTAAAAAAAATTGGTATAATATTAATACTTAAGATAAATCCCCATATTCAATTCATTCCCTTAAATACCTTATATCTCCTCCAACCAGGTGATGTAACTCAACCAATCAAATCTAGTAGAATGGATAAACTAGTGAAGAAGATGGAAAACTTCAAGTGAGCTTATTTTAAAGTGTCCTTGATGCCTCTAAGGCTATGGATGGTCTTGATAGGTTTCATAAACTTCCTCCCATGTATTTTCATGATCAAAAAATTCCATTTTTGAGGCCAAGTGTGCAGGGTGGATGGAAGGGAATGTTTTTGGATAGTAGATGATGATGGATCCTTTATAGATGTTTCTAGAGGACCAAGCATGTAAAAAATACATGTAGAGGCATGTATGATTTCCATAACGTACATTATAATAATTATACCTGGTCCTCATTAGTTACAAGACATTTAAAAAGGCATAATCATGAAGGTAGTTTTTTATGCAAAAGGAAGAGTTTTATGCCACTTTGCATAATTTTTATAACTTAAATTGACATTTTTACTTCATTAACATGCATGGTTAGAATCATACATTTTTATAATGCATGTATAACTTATTTTATTATCTTTAATAGTGTCCTTGTGGCCCTTGGAGTTCTCTTCTTTTCTCTCTCTCTCTCTCAAACTCTATAAGAGTTAGCCATTTTGGCATTATATTGGATGTTCCACCTAAGTATGGAAAAGCCCTGATCATTTGTATAACTTTTGATTAATAAAATGACTAAGTGATACCTCTGCCATGAATTTTCATATTTTTATTTACTTTAATGTTGAATTCTCTTAGTGAAGACTGTGGATTCCTTAGCAAGTTGTCACATTCTCTCACCTATTTATAGATTCTTCTTGCAGGGCATGTGAAGTGTTTCAAGAGATATTCATGGTTTATGTTATTTATCATATTCATTAGTTCCCTCATATGCCTTTTTTCTATTCCTCATTTCCTAAGACATTTTTCCATAACCTCATAATGTAATATTGATGCAAAAAGACATAGATTAGAAAAGTGTTTGTTTTGGTTAGTTTCTTGGTTTCAAGTGTATCATACATATGGTTGGAAGTCATTAGTAAATTTGGTGTATCACCTCCCTTAGATTATTTTTTTAGTTATATTTATCCCTTTTCACCCCCCAAGTTTAGTTTTATGTTCAATCCTATGTGGTACATCAAGGGAGAAATCTTTATATAGAGATTTACCTCATTCCTTAGGTTGCTCACAAGACTAGAGGTCATTCCATTGTGACACTTGGATGAGGAGAGATTTTAATCTCCTAAAATGGTGAAAATATAAGTGAAAATAGTTTTTGGCATGCCTATTTGGAATCTTATTCCAAGAGATTGAGATATTTTTGGTGTTGTCTCTTAACAATCAACCTTTGGAGGCATTTTTTAAAGCATGAATAACAACTCCAAAGACATATAAGATATTCAAATATCCCAAGTTATCTTTTGAATATTGTTGGTAAAATTTTATTTTTGTGTTTTTTATTTAAATTAAGATCTATTGTTGACTTTGGTGTTGATTTCTTGTTTAGACAAGTTGGTGAGAGATTTCAAGCTTGTGTCATTCCCTATCAATATGAACAAGTACTTGGTCAATCTTGTCATGACCCTTACCAACCCTAATATCAATTTTATCAGCCTCAATATTATCATATCCAACCCATACATGATCCTTACAAATCCTATAGTTATCCTTCTTAGTGTCTTGTTTGTAGTCAACCTAATCCTTTCTCTAATCAGCCCATTTTCGCCTTAAAACAAGCACTTTTGGCTATGAAAGTTATATGTTGGATTTGGATACTCTAATGGGATGTGGTCAAGTGATTCCTAATCATTAAATCCATCAAGTGAGAAATGTACTAGAGTTAGTCAAGAAAGACTAGGTACCTATTGAAAGAGCCAATTGGTAAAGGCTAACGAGTGATATGCTAAATGTGAGTGGTTTGATTGCATCTTTGAAATATAAGATAAACATTCATGAGAGGTATCCTTAACAAGTATATCAACCTTCATACCCACTTCCCCAAGTTTCTTATGAACCATACATGACCCCTATGCATGAGACAAATCAAGTATATCAAATTCATCCTTTTCCCAATCAATTGTAAGAGAGAGTTGAAAAGAGAAATCTTGTGTTTGAGGTAAATATTTATAGGAAAATTGAGTTGGAAAATATGCATATGAAATAGTCCATGTTGGTAGCAAATGAAGTGGAATTCAAACCCTCATTTCCCTCTGACATATCATCCCCACCACCTCAAAAGGAGACTCATAATTCAAATGTCCTAAGTTGGAATAAGATAGTGGAGTCATGGGGAAAGGAAGAGAAAAGTCTTCATCAATAGTGTGAAATTGAGAAGAAATATAATCCTAATATCCTAAGCTAGAGAAATATAGTAGAGTCATGGGGAAAGAATGAGGATGGAATCATTGTCAAAGAGTGTGAAGTGGAAAATGGAGTGATATTTTACAATCCCCTCCCACACTTCCTTAAGAAGCTTCTTGTGTTCTATGGTAGACTTCATGCACTCCTTATCCTCATGATGATTCCTATGAGCTTCAATAGATACTTTTCCAAGAGAACTTAGATAAGCAAATAGAGGAGCTAGATACAAAGATGAGGTTGATAAGTTAAGGTGAGATGGAAGGTTTATACCAAAGAGAATATCCTATGCCTAAACACATGCCGTCTCCCATCCCTCAATATATTCCTAAATATCTTCTTACCTTGCATTCTTAATCTAATTTCAAGACCTATGTCCCACCTCTACTAACTAGTTCCTTTTGTCTACATCCCATTACCCTTTGCCTTGATGGAGATGTTGTGTGGGAACAAAAAGAGGAGCATCTAGTTGACAAGGAAAGAGAAATATTACTTGAAGATAACATATCTCCTTGGAAGACTCATTGGGATAAGTCACATGATTTCAAATTCCTAGTCTTGGCATCACCATGAAGGAGGTTTAAGATCTTATAGCCCTTGACCAAAGAGATCAGATTATGATAGTTTAAGTTCAATTTGAAATCCCCCAAGAGGTATTAAATGATTAGAATAAGGTAAGTTATTATGTTAAATATCTTTGCTTGGTTGGTGATGAATACTATTTTCCTTATGTTGAAGAACCTATCTTGAGAGAGGGAAATGAAGAGGAACATGCTCAATTCATGGTTGATAAGGAAGGTTGTCTTCTTTTTCCAAAAAAGGAAGAAATGATCAATAATCTCATTATTTTGAAAGATACCATGGATTAACATGGAAAAAAATTTAATAAATATTTAGATGACTTATTTGAATGTATTGAGGCAAGTTATACTCCTCTTTAAGGAGGTTATGAGCTAGTTAAAGATGGAGAAGGAAACATTGGTACACAAGTAAGTATGAAAAGGAAAATCATTCTTTCAAATCTATCCTTTCAAGAATCATATGAATTTGATGATGACATATTTGAATTCATCAAGATGGGATATCATATTATCAATTAGTTGGGAGAAAAATATCATCTCTTTAAGGATGGAATAAACTCCTATTAGCCTCAATATTCTAAGAAGCAAGGAATCAATTCTCTTGAAACCATGCATATATAGAAGACACAACTTAACTATGAAATGAAGAGTGGGAAGAAGTATAAAGTATTTGAACATGGTAAACAGGAATATATCTAAAATGGAGAAATGTTTAAATATGATCTACTTGAGATCATATCAAGTGAAGTTCCAAGGAAGAGGTATGATCCACAAAGTATTCAATCCAAGGAGAAACATGCTTGGTACTATGTTTCATCTCACCATGAAGATGATTCAAGAAGTTTTCCTTTTGATGTTATAAAGGAGGTATGTTTAGTTATTATATTTTCATAGTAGGTTGTTTTATTATCTCCCTAAGTTCCTAGATCACATGCGTGTATTGTGTGTTTGCTTTCTTTCTTGTGTGTGTCCTTTGTCATGTGTAGAAGAAGTAGTCCTTTGTATCTTGCCTTGATCAAACGTTTGTAGTCAATGGTCAAATTTTTACTTGTTTTTATTAGTAATTATATGACTTAATAATCCAAATGGACTGATAAGGCTAATGGTATAGCTATTATAATAGGCATACTAACCTTATAAGTCACTATTTTGTTGACCTAATTTGACTTTAAATCAAATTGGGGCACCCCTAGGAAAAAAATTAGATTTTTAGGTATATAATTGGGTATAATATATTTTAATGAGGTTTTCTATAGGTTAATTGATGTAAAATAATGTTATATTAGCTTTGGTCAATTATTTTTTATGTCCTTATATCATTTTTGGGTCATTTAAGGGGTCAAAAAGGTGCATTTAATGCTTTATACAAGTTTATTATGAAATTAACAAGTGTAAAAATGTGATTTAATGAACCATGTATCCAAAAATGTCTTAATTAAATAAAATTATTTAAAATATAGTAGGTTGTTTAGAGAAAAGGTAGTTTTCTTGGTTAAAAAGGAAGAAATGGCACTTATACGACCTCCTTGGGAAGTGTGCCACTTGGAATAGGTTTAAATGTGAATATTAAGATTTAAAAATATCAATACCATGTTTTATTTTATTTTTATATGTCATTTCTTTCTCAAAATGATTTTGTTTCCTTTTCACCTTTCTAGACATAGAAAAGTGACTTGTAGGTTTATACTTGGTACAATCAGCACAAGGAGTTTCAAGAAGAATAATTTTAGGAGGTTTTTTTACACTCATATAATTTTATTTTAATAAAAATATTTTTTATAATTACCAATTATGCTTTATGAATCATCGATTTGAATTTGACCTTCCAAAACTACCTACTAATCTATGTACCCTATCAAGTTTCCCTTGGTTTCAGAAATTCCATATGAACCAATGGTCCATATTAGTTATAAATGAATTTTAATTATCCCTTAGATGGATACCATGATTTTTCATTTTTTATGGTGTTTGGATAATAAATTTAATTCAATTTTTAGGATGGTGTCATTATATGAGGTCTTAGTATAGATATCCACTTACAATACTTTAAACTCCCTTATAAGGCTTTCATGTGAATATGATATGTTTTTTTAATTTTTCCATGTCATTTTATCTCCTCCATTCACCTTTAAATTATTTATCAAAAGAAACATTCCATATGTTACAACCATAAACATTGTGCAATCAACTCTTATTCACTTTTCCTTACTACCATAGTTACAACCACATGTATGAAGTTATATGGTGTGCTCAGGGCATTGTATTAAGGGTTTAAACAATTTTAACATGTATTTAGAAACAATAATGATAATATTTAACTCTCCAAACGGTGTGTAAAGAGAATGCAGTAGTCATAGAGCACACTTTTAGAAGGTTTGCCATGGGCAAACTCACTTTTAGGTGTCTACAGGAGTTCTCAAACATTGAAACATTGTGTGAAGAATTTACAAAAAAAAATTACATCATCATAAATTTTTTGAGATATTTTAAAGGTAATGGATTTGGTCATAAATTCAAGTTCATGATATCATTTCTCACACCATTTCATCCTTACTACTTGCACTAAGAAATGGTCACCTATAGGTGGTGTCAATAGTAGGTTGAAGTGTCATATAGGGATGATGAACTACTAGTGAAACCTTCTTATAATTCAAAACTTTTATATGGAGTATAATAGACCTATTTAGAGAAATATATTCTTAAATCATGTTGGGAATGACTTCATAAGGATGTTGACTGAGTTTCAAGTCCCAAGTCCCTAAAACAAGAAAATAGAGGTCTGAGGTGTTTTATTGATATTTTGTAACATGGTTAAATGGAATGTTGAGGCATTTAACTTAGAAAATCATGTATTATATATTATTAATAAGTACCATTCCAATTTTAGGATAATTATTAAATGTATAATATGGTCAATTGAGGCCTCAAAGTTACATATAAAACATTGAATTCTACCAATAACATCTTTAGGTCTAAGTTTAAAAGGAAGTTTTCCCACCCAAAGTTGAGCAACGTCCTATAAACCATGTTATGAATGTTACAAATGGTTGAAATGGGTATTATAAATTTTATAGACCATCTCAAGAGAAATGATACACTACATTTTTCTTCCATTCACCCATTAGTCCATACATAAGCCCTAAGATACTCACCTAAAATAATCAAAGTAGACAGTGAGTCAATTTGATGGTTTGGTGATGAAAAAGGTCATCTAAGGTGAGTCAAATAATTAAAATTCTAAGTTACCTTTTTAAACATTTCAATAAAAGTCCCTACACACCATGTTCAAGTCCTAATTCCAAAATATACCCACAATGAAGTGTATGTTGGTTATAGGAAGCAAGCATGAGGAAGTTTATCAAGGTGATTGAATGGCATGAAAAAGAATGATAACGTGTGGATTTGGATTTGTGTAATATTTAATAATATTTAGGATACCTTAAAAATTACACTTAATTTTGAGGTAGTCTTTTACACCTATAGGGGTTCATCTTGCCTTAACATAGTTGGCTATGTTGAATGAGAGAGGTAGTGAGCGAAGAAGTAGTAGTTCTTGGTGTGTTTATGGATAAGCATACGGAAAAATGGATCAAATAAGATATTAATAATGTATAATATACTTAAGATAGTTCTAAACTTTTTTCTAAAGTGTCAAGCTTGTCATAATAACCTATAGGCAAGGTCTTTTATAGGGTTAATTTGAACCTACAAGCCTTAGAACAAAATTAGTCAATAGTGATTATAGACAGACTATTACAAAGTTTTGATACTTATTGAAGTTGGAAATAAAATATGTATATAATGAAAATAAAAAATTTCAATTACCTTAAGAGAGGTAGAAGAGGGGTATTAAAAAGATGCTAAAACACAATATACTTTCATAAAACCCTACATAGTCTACCATTAGAAGAACCAGTCTTGGAATGTGTGTTTTGAAGGAGCAGATCATGTAGTTAAGAACTAAATTTTTGTATATATAATACTTAACACTTTTAGAAACCCCTCTAATAATTGGTTTTGATGAGGAAATAAGGTAACACCCTTCTATTTTATCTCAGAAGTAAAACACTCTTAAGGAGTAAGAACCCTATAGTTTTGAAGGAGAGTGATAAATAAATGAATAAGAAGTTAATTATACACTTAAAGTGAGTTTTTTAAGTTTAATAACACCCATAAAAACATGATAAACCAATCAATAACATTGTAAACCAAATAGGGTACTCCATACTCCTAGGTTTGTAATCAAACATAATGGGTAAAATCAAGGCCTAAAGGGAAAATGAAGAGAAATTTTCATTTAAAGTATGGAATGAATATTATAGTGAGTTGGAAAATTTTTAGGGGGTCATTATGGATATTTTCAAGCTATTTCATATAGTTAATCCATAAAAAAGGTCATTTTGAGGCAAACTTGTAGTTAGGCCTATTGGACATGGCTAGACCTAGTATCCAAATGGTGATGTATCATCACTTATATCATGATTTAAGTATTATAATATATGTAAACATGTTAATTTGATTATTTAATAGTTTATAAAACTCTCAAAGTGAAAATAAAGCTATAATAATTCATTTTGGGACCTTAAACTAACTCATACTCATGGAAATTAGAAAAAATAAGCTCTATAAGGCATGTTTGGTTACTCATATATTTAAAGAGGTTATTCAAGGTGGAAAAATATAAATAGGGTGGTTATTAATGTCCTTAATATTAATGTTTTGTAATTTTTTGGTAATTTGGTCTTGTAAGTTTTATGAACAATGCTTAAGAATTCAGACTGCTCTAAAACCCTTGAAAACCCTTGCCAAGGACCAATTTTGGGAAATGGAGTTGCATAGCTACCAAAATGAGATATTTTTTATATATTGGTTATTTTATTTTTTAAATTTATCCTTTAATATACTTCACACCTAGATGATTTGTACAGACTTGTATGGACGGGGCAGAAATATGGTTTTTATGACTATTTTGTCTATTTTATAGGCTATAGTAGGAGTTAAGAAATGGAAAAAAGTTTGGGTGGAAGATTAATGATTAATATAAATCCAAATATTAATTTAATGACATTAAAAACCTTATAATTTCCCGAAATAAGGTGATTAAACTCATCCAGTCAAATATGACAGGTTGGACAAGCTAGTGAAGAAGATGGAAAACTTCAAGTGAGATCATTTTAAGGTGTCCCTAATGCCTATAATGACATGGATAGTATTTAAAGTCATTAAAAACTTATTCCCATGTATTTTTATGAAATAATTATTCAATTTTTTAGGTCAAGTGTGCAGGGTGCATGAAAGGTTAGTTTTTTGGACAATAGATAATGATGGCTCTTTTCCATAGGTTTATAGAGCACCAAGAATGCAAAAAATGCATGGAGAGGAATTTATGATGTCCATATAATTAATTAAAATCATCTTACTTGGTCCTCATTACTTAAAATATGTTCAAATAGGCCCAATCATGAAGGCAATTTTTCTATCCAAAAGGAGTTTTGTGCCACTTTACATAACTTTGATGACTTGAATTGACATTTTTACTTCACAAAATTGCATGGTTTAACCCATAACTTTTTATCATGAATTTATAATGAATTTTATTATCTTGAAAAATTTCCTTGTGACCCTTGGACTTCTCTTCTTCTCTCTCTCTCAAACTCTATAAGAGTTATCCATTTTGGCATTGTATTGGATGCTCCACCTAAGTATGGTGAAGCCTTGCTCATTTGCATACATTTTGATAAATAAAATGAATAAGTTTTACCTCTTCCATGATTGTTCATATTTTTTTTTACTTTAATGTTTTCTTCACTTAGTGAAGACTATAGATTCCTAAGCAAGTTGTCACATTTTCTCACCTATTTGTAACTTCTTATAGGGCATGTGAAGTGTTTCAGGAGATGTTCATGGTTCATGTGAGTTATCATATTAATTATTTCCCTCATAGGAGTTTTTTCTAGTCCTCCTAGCCTAAGACATTCTTCCATAACCTCATAATGTAATATTGATATAAGAAGACATAGATTGGAAAACTATATATTTTGGTTAGTTTCTTGGTTTCAAGTGTCGCATACATATGGTTGTAATTCATAAGTCAATTTGGTGTATCACCTTCCTTAGATTAGTATGTTTTCAGTTATCTTTCTCCCTTTTCACTCTACAAGTTTGGTTTTAGGTTCAATCCTAAGTGGTACGTCAAGGGAGCTAACCGTATCTAGAGACTTGCCTAATTCCATAGGTTACCCTTAAGCCTAGATGTGATTCCATTGTGCCACTTGGATGAGGATAGATTTTCATCTCTTCAAAGGGTGAAAATTCAAGTGACAACATTAGGTACTCACCAACCCAACATGTTACATAATAGGTACTCACAAATCTCAAATAAACTAACCATTAAAAACTTTAAGAAAGTATAAATTCCACATAAGGATACATACTTACACCATAACCCATATTTTAAAAGGGTCATAAAAACAACATCCTAGCTTATAAGACTCAAGCATCATATCCATTATGGTTCCTTGAAAATTAACCCTTCAAGATCCAATCTAAATAACACTCTCATAGACATTTTAGGTGATGAAAAAATTATAAATAAAGGTAAAATGACATCATATAAGTAGTCAAGTACAAGTTACACTCCTTGATAATTATGAAAAAAAATTACACTATAGAAAGCATATTCTCATGAAAAAATTATTAAGAATGATCCATATGAAATACATGCACTCTTCATCAATACATACATAAGGATGACCAAACCTCAAAATCCAAACAAAATGTGTTACATGGTTCAAAAACAACGTACTACAAGCCTTAAGAAATAATAAAAGCATCCAATATTAAAACACATGCTATTATATTTTAAATGTGTTTGTATATCATGAATTATAAAAAGTATGCAATGACCAACATGAAGAGATAAGGGACAAATCAAAAGTTTTACATCTAAAAAAAATATATTACAATCCATGTTAAACTTCATGCTCTTACAACTAACATACAAGTACAAAATTAAAAACATACTCCTATCTTGATCATGTTTAAAAGGTATGGAGGTAGACCCACTCAGGGTTAATTCTACCCCAAACTCTAAAATAACTTCTCTTAAATAATCATAGGCAACCCACTTAATTGGTTGCCACCACTATGTAAATAAAACTTCTCTATAGGAAATTATCTCACTATTATTAAGGAACTCAACTATCATGGATACATTTATCAATTCAAGATGCTCCATAAATGGGAAGATACATTCAAACCTTCTTAGTGATTACGAAAAAAATAATGTTCTTCTTTAGGATTCCTATAAAAAATATCATCTCTAAACCACCATTAGTTCATAATAAGGGTGTTTTATATACAAATACTCCAAAAAAAGGGGTCATAACCTTAAAAAGGTTATTGAACACAACATTTAGATAATAAAATATAAAGTAAATTTTTATACCTTACATATTTATTAAACATTCAACAAGAGGTAGTGATACTTATCTAACATATTCATCAATTTATTAATTTGATGATCAGACCATCTTAGTTCCAAGATGCCACAAAGTCCCACATTTTTCTCTCCATCCATGACCCATATCCAAATTAAATGGAAATTTCACTCCATCATGTGGTTAAAAACAAGAAATATCTTAGTACTAAAACCAAGACATTGTAATTCACCAAAGGGATAGGTAAAAATAAAGTGAGTCACATGAGGTTCCCTAATAAATCCATCTAAGTAGTATCACTAGTCCATCACATTAGGTGAAGATGATATCTAACAACACTCATATGTATTTAGTGTTTGAAGTGGAAACCCATGCACAGAAAAATGAGGCTATTGGTCCCTCATGTATATGAGGTATGTCTTCAAGGTCTCTATAACCATCTTTAATCTACGAAAATGATCCTTTATTCATGAGTAACTATGCCCAAAATCTTCTTAAAACTACTCACAAGGAAAGAGTCATAAAATTAGGAAAATGAGATAGCTTCCATAAAAATCATCTAGATTAATTCCTAACTTCATCAATAAAAGTGATATATACATCAATTAACCTTATCAAAAACTCAACTTTAGTGGTAAGGTAATGTTTGCTTTAAAGGGGTGGTTATTAAACCTAGAGAGGCCCATCTCAACCCTAGGTCCATATGACTCTCTAAAGTTAGTTATGATAAAACCTCATGGTATTAATAACCAAGATAAATATATAAATATATTATATATGAATTCATCCAAGGTAATATGAGTATATCTAAGGCAATGGTAAAGTCCCATCAGCATATCTCTCAACAACTCAATTGTGAACTAATGGTCACTTGGCCCTCATAGTTATATGAATTCCTAAAAATTAGTTTAAAACATTATTATAATACTTAAACAAATATTACACACTATAATATATTGGTATATGTCAAAAAATTCCTATCATAGGTCTCTTAGGCATGAAAACCAATTCAAGAACCAAGCGTATGTTACTTCAGTGAAGATTACACATTCCAAGTATCTCTTCATGTGTATTGTGCCTACATCCTAAATGAGGAATCATACATAACAAGTATATTTATCATTTTTATATAAAATAATAAATATTAAAAAATTATCCCTAGTGATCTTATTGTTTAAACTATCCATTGATACCAAAATGTCATGCCCAAAATTTATATGACTAAACTACACAAAAATAAACCAATTTTTTTAGAATGTATAAAATACATTATTCATGAATAAAATTACCTATGGTTAACCATATCCAGGAATGATATTTTTAAGGTGTCAAATTTAACTTACATGTCTTAGAAAAATAGGTATAAAATTGCAAGTGGACGCATAGTTACTATGTAACCATGTGATCCCCAATTGCTCTAATATGAATTTAGGATCTCAACCAAACGTATATATCTATAATAAAAACTACTATATCCCATTACCTAAAGGTATATAAAGGATATAAAAATTAATATAGGTGGGTTATAACAATCCCTAACTCAAATTATTTGTCTTAACTCTCAATAGGGTTTAAAGAGAGTCCTGAGTGATTCTAGCCAATCACAAAGCTCGATTGATGCCTAAAGTCACAGTTTAATACAGTCATAATTTAACTTAAATTTTAAGGAAATTTATTATCAAGGGGGTTAAATAATATTCATAGGACCTTAAAATGGGTCCAAATTGTCCTTCCTTAGCTCATCAAGGATGAAACTCTCCACCTCTGCCATTGGATTCTTTCTAACTACATATTTAGATTTGGTCAAAGATGATGAAGCCCTAAAAATAATTATGGAGTGAAATAAATAATTCAAATTATTAACTAATTTACAAACTCATATTTTGGAAAATATGAAGAATTTTTTGGAAGATGACTTGTTTATATCCATCCCTCTTCTCCTTCGTTAGCCTTAGATGACTACCATTAATGAAGTCTTCAAACTTTTTAAAATATAAAAATTTAACTGATACATGTATGATTGGTTTATTTTGTAAAAATTTTATCCCATTTTTGCCTTTAACCCTCACCATGTAGTCACATGGGTGTCCACTGAACCAATACACAATGTTACCCTACAAAATAGGGACAATGCCCTTTTAAAGGGCCCATCAATATCAAATTTATAAACTTTATTGTGAAAAAAAATTAGGTCATAAAATTAGGAAATATAATTAAATAGGTCCCAAAAATTATGAATTTTAATATAAAATTATCCAATACATCTATGCCTCTTTTTTCATGCACACAAAATACATGAAGTTTAAGTAGATTATAATGGAAATCTAGGCAATTATAGCAATGTTATTTTTAAAATTCATAGAAAATTAATCATGCATCCTAAAAGTGTATATTAAATTACATTAGGGCACTTTAAATTACATAAAAAATTACCTATGTACTTATAGACCTTCTTTCTTAATGAAACCAACTTATTACAAAAATATGAAACAATATCTTCATTTAATTTTTGATAAACTATAAAATATAGATAATAAAATTATCCATGCAATATTTAAAATTTTATTTTAATCATAAAATAATCATTTCATCCAATTTATTTCTTCATTCAATTTTCACTTAATGATAATGAAATTATTAGATCTTCTACTCATTAAATCTTAATTATTTATTTTTATTCACATGAATAAAAATATAATACTAAAATAAATGGCACATAATTTTATTTTCATTTACATATCAATATGACAAAAGATAGAATAAGATTCTATGTAAGATCCAAGTGTAACCATGAGGTCAAGCCAAGGAGGGGATCACTTCCCATCTAGTTTCCATCATTAGGAAACTACCCTAGGCACTCCTGAGCCTAGGAATACCATCTCAAAACATATATGACACTAAGGTTTAAGGGAAAATGATATGGGTATGCATGTATATGGTTTATATCAATGAAATACACTTAGTTAAATACAACTAGGTGTCTCAACTACACTCCCTTATTTTAAGAGGTTTTCAAGTTCACTTAAAACACAATACATAATACATCAATATAAAAGTATAAATATAAGAGGTATAAACACTTACATCAACATTTAACAAACCAAATATATCAAGACGCCTCACTCACTCATTATGGATAATAATTTATAATCTCCACATTACATATGAGTGTTGGACAAGGAGGACCTTGGAGTCTTTCCTTTTCCAAAACCCTTCCCCATTTCCTTTGGAGAACCATTGAAACATGATGGCTTATTTTTTCCCAAACCCCATGCATAGGACATTTGTAAAAGGACTTGGAAATTTGTTCCTTTTCCCAAACCCTACATATAAATTATAAAACTATGCAAATAATTTAAGCTTATATGGGAGGCATAATTTTACCATTTTAAATATTAAGAAAGGATGTAAAAATAAATAAAAAATAAAGTAGTGATTTATCATCTCCAAGCCATACTAAATAAAAATAAATAAATGTGATGGCCATATGCAAAATCCATGTAAACCAACAAGGAAATAGAGTGATCCAAATGGCCTTACCCATCTTTAAAACTAAAAACAAGATAAGGGAGAAAGATAGCTATTAAAAACTATTAATTTTATGGAAAATAGGTGACAAGGAATCCTACCTTACCTCCACCTCTTGGATATAAACAAGGAAGCCTCCTACCAATGCTAGAAACTATATTCTCTCCTCATTATTTAATCTACTTCTCTCATTTCTCAATCTCTACTCCACTCTCAAATTCAAAATGAGAAAAAAGTTACTCCAAGGAAGAATTTCCATGTTACTATAGCCAAAACACTCCAAAAAAATGTCCAATGTAAGGTGACACTTATGCCTTCCCATTCTTTGGCTCTTCTCCAAAAATTCTTATCTAGCATTAACTCTCCCTACATAGCCATGTGGGAAAGTAATATTTTCACATAACTATTAATTATATCACTTTCCCATGCCATAAATTATCACATGGGTTTCATATTACTTTAAAAACACTACAAAAAAGTCTTCACCCATCACTTTATCATAAGGGGTCTTAAATTCATACACAACCACCTCTAAAATAGTTTACATCCAGTTGAAAACATGATCCCAAATCCTCATTCTAGTTCTAGTCAAGGAGTGAAATTAAGTGGCTTACACATTTAACTTTATGGATTAACATAATGTTAAGGTAACTTATAAGGTCTTTTATAAAGGTAATGAATAGTGTCAAGGGGTGTGAATAGTGATAGGGAAAAAGAGGTTTAAACTCAAAACTATATTAAATGATAATAAAAGGGTTATATTTTAATACAAGGTGGTTCTTAAGTTTCTTATATTCTAAAACTAATGGCTTAATTATGTTCAACATAGTACCAATTCCATTACTTGGAATCACTTATTTCATGCACATCATTTCATACATCAAATTGATCTACCCTAGGTAGTCAAAGCTGATAAATGTAAAAATATAAAGTGAATTATAATAATACATAATTACATAAATATAATATTCAAATAATAACATTTGACTATACATGAGGTAATAAGTACATGATTACATTGTATACTCATAATACCAAATCATATGAGAATGCAATATTAGCTCAATGAATATAATAATGTAGTATACACAACTATAATTAAATTTAATCATCCATAAATAATAACTAAATCATAATAAAAAAAATAATTAATATTATTTATAATATAATATCCACTATAATAATAATGATAAAATAATAACATATTATGTCTCCATAACATAAAAAACATGTCATAACAAAACATGTGTACTATAAAAAAAGGGTCCAATAAAACTAACACAATGAAAAATGGGGCCTCACACATAGGTAAATATCTAACCAATGATAAAATAATATTTTTGATTTTGCATTTTATAATTTTTTTGAGTTTTTGTGGATTTCACCTTGAAGTGAAATTTATGGAAATACATAAATCATGTGTGGTAAGGATTCATGTTCATAGGATATGTAGTGATAAATCCTCGAGATTGAAAATTGGTATTATGCCTTGAAAGGCATTACATAGAACCCATATTATGGATAATGTAGTAATTAACTCATTAGTCTAATATATAAAAATCAAATAACCCATGATGAATGAAAGAATATGAAGCCCTTGATGGTAATATATGAGTCATACACACCAATATGTGTAGAATATATGCATGAATGAATCAATTTTGAGATCCATAATGTGTCTATATGTAAAATTTATGTAGATAATAAAGGCCTATCAATGTAGTAATGCAGGCACATAATTAGTGTGGTTCCACAAAGGAAGATACTAAAATTTATGATCAAGTATATATAGTTTGTGGCATGACCCTATAGACATGTAGGGATGCATATACATATATAATCATGTAATTCTAAATATCGATGTAGTGTCAAATGAAAAAATATAATGTTGACCCCAAATGGCAAGATATAGATAATAGACTCAATAGTGAGATGGATAGATAATATGATCGATGGTGAGATGGACCAATAATGTTCCCTAATAAATTACCCATATTCAAAAAGATGTGTAGATTAATATAAAGGGCATATGTGGGGGTTATTAACCCAATATAAAATTAATATATGTCCAATGTATACTATTTAATAGTATAAGAGATATGTGGGGGTGCTACCCCTATAAATCTTAGGTTGATATTTATAAGCTTGTGGAACATTCCCTCAATACTGAACCCAAGTGAGTAATAATGAATCAATATTAGTTTTGAAAGGAGAATATTATTGGAGGTGGATAAATAAGATAAACTATCGAAACTAGTAAAAAATCAATAAATATTAATAGATATAATGGACTCAATGTTGGTAGTTCATGGATACTGATATTGAACTATATTTAGTAGATGAGAATATATTCATATGAATAGTGAAGAATAACCTTTTACCTTGGTTTATACCCTATAAAATATTCTAACTATTATTTAAAATTTAAAATTTCCTTATAGCATTAATGCCTTTTTTCTTTTCATAATTTCCTTGTGATGGATGGCCATATAATATTACATCAATTTTACCTATTTATGGTATTTGGAGGAGATATTTTTCCCATGATATAAATTTAATATATTTCCTTTCTCCCTGAATATGAGTACACATAATTTACTTGAAGTGTTTGATAACAATTCTACAATCATAATGAATCCAATATAATATTTTTTAAATCACATGCATCTTGAAAACCTAACTAATCTGGCCTATAAGAAATCTAAGTATAGAAATGGATCATATTCATAGTAGGATAAGCATGTCTGATATTGTACTAAGGTCTAATATAGTGCAAGTATTGATCACAAGGTATATAGTATAATATGTGATCATATAATCATATGTATGATGTATATAATGGTAATGAAAGAAGAGATATATATATACCACATGGTTTGTGGATAATAAAATTTCAAAGGATATATGGTGAACAATCAAGGCAAGGTATATCAACAACAAACACACATAAGTAATATTGAAAACAAACAAGTAAAATATCAAAGAAACAAACTCCTAGTAGGAATAATTAAAAAGGAAACAATCAAATACAAGTGAAACTATAATTATGTAATGTTATAAATCCAACAAGAGTAATAATTCAATCAAGTTGAAGATAAATAAATGTAAGATGTTAAAAATATTGCAACCACAATATCCTTATATCTAGTTGTGAATTTTTAATTTTAGATATATAATATTAATTCAGAAGATAAAATGGCGAGGGCCTAAGGCACATTGAAAAAATCTAACAGATTATATAATTAATGTTTGAATATTAAATTTATTCGATAATTCATTGACATCCATTTAGTTGTTATGCAACACAACAAGAGGGTGTAGTAAAACTCATGTCTTTAGTTTAAGTACACAGATAACTAAATTGATTTTTCCTTGGGGACATACTAATAAATGGTCATTCTTTATAGACTTTCTCTTTTTTTTTCATGTCATTAATTTTTGATTAATTTTGTTATAAGTATTTAAATGTAGTTGATTTTTTATTCAATTTGAATAGGCAGAGAAGCATTAGATTGCATTGGTTGTATAACATTCAAATACGTGGTTTCCATATGTTGATTTTATTTTCTAGTTGAATTTTCTCTAATAAAACTTTCAATAAGATCACCATTATTGATAAGATTATATATTTTATGTTTAAAATCATGAAACCTATCCATTGTATGGATACTTGTTATATGATATTCACAAAAAAATTTGGAAAAAATGCATGAGGAACACAAATCCAATCATAAAATTTTATTAAAGGAAAAACATTCATGTGATCATTAAGTAACTTCTTCATTATTACACATTCACTTTCTTTAGGCTTAATGAATCATCTCGATCCACTAATGAAGGCACATGAATTGTAGGTGTCTCCTAATTACTAGATAAGGGATTTTTATTTTTATTTATTTTAAAATGTAGAATATTAAAATTCATATAAATATTATCACAATATGAATCATAAGTATCATAGTCAATTATATGTGATTGTAAAAATTTATCGTCAAGTGACTTAACCTTTAGATATAGAGTTTGCACTTATTTTTTTAATTTATTTACAAATGTTTAATAATAAAAATGTCATGTGTAGTCATAATTTTAATGTGAATAGTTCCATTCAATGGTTTTACTTGTTTCTCATTTCAAATATGGTAGTACTAGGATTAGAATAAGAGGCATGAATACCACTCAAAGAATAATCATTGATCACATCAGATGGAATCATAGTACCTACCTTTTTGTAATTACATAAATAAAGTATATTTAAAAATATTTTATATATTAATAATGTCTAATGAAATAGTAGATCCCACAAGCTTTTGAATTCAAGGCATCATTTTCAACAACTTCACTCAAAGTAAGAGTAAAAAGAAAAGCATTTCTAATATTTCCATTGGTTTCCACATTTGTATTTAAAGGAAGAGTAGGAACATAAGAATTTCTATAATTTTTAAAAGTTTCCTCATTTCTTTCCTTGTTAACTTACTTTTCATAAAATTTGATCATTCAAAAAAATAATTAACATTCAAAACATTTGTATTTTCATATGGTTCAAAAGGGTTGAAATTATGTTGTATTATCCTTTCATAGTCACTATCATCATAATAATATTCATCATAATTTTATTTATCATTTTCACTATTTAAATTATATATAATAATATAAGGAGTTGAAACGTAATTATTTTTGTCATCAAATGAAATATCCATTATAAAATTTGAAAAAAATGCCACAAGGTCTAAGGCCATTTATATTACAATAGAGAGTAAAACCCTAGTGAGATAAATAATAAACCTTAGAAATAAAGGGAATATAAAAATATAAAAATATGAAAATTATATTTAAAAATAGATAATTAAACCCCAGGGAACCTCAAAAGACATGTGTAGTCAAGGATAAAAGGTTTGCACACCCAATTCTTAAGGTGGATGCAATCTAGAAAGAAGAGTTGATTAGTAACTGGGTTTGATTAAAACATGTATTAATAATATGTATATCTAAAATATCCATAAAACACTAAGGATGTAACCCTAAAAGGTGTTTTACCTTATTTTTTATTTATTATGATCTAATAAGATAAAACTTTGAACTAATTTAGATTTTATGGAATATGACAATAAACACAAATATGACTTTAAAATTTAGAATTTTATTAAACTAATATCACATTCTATAAATAGAAAATAACTATAGGGTTAACATAACATGTTTATGGTATGTTTAATTTGAGATTGATTATAGGAGACAAAAATTTAGGGAAAATAGATCAAGAGTCACTCAAATTAGGAACTTTGTTTTTGGATGTACACGGATAGATTCAACAACTTGTAGATAAAACCAATAGATGTTAGCATCTGAAGCCTGATGAACTATTTTGATTTTATATTTTATATAGGCAATTGTCCCTACTTATAAATTATTTGTTTATGATCTTGAGTATTTAGTTTGTGTGAAATTATATAAACTTATGTCCTTATCATTGAACCCTAGATACAATTTTGACATTAGGCTTAGGCCTTAAAAATGGGGGAAAAGGTGGGTTGAGCTGACCCCAACCACTCCCAAATTGATGGATGGGCATTACCTACATATCTAATATTCAAAAGAGGTAATTAAAACTTAATGTAGTTTTTCATGGTAGGTGTATTCATGTGATAGTGATCCTTCATTGAATGCAACATACGATCTAGCTTTTGATACTTAGTAAATGAAAACTTTGACTTAGACCTACTCTTTGTGATTTTTGGATGAATTAGAAAGAATAGGGTAGTACCTTTGAATGTTTAAATGTGTGTAATATGATTTTTTGATAAATTTTAGATAGGAATAGCCTCAGATATATTGTGTATTTATATGGGATTCTTTAGGAACTTTCTCATACCACCAACATGTAAAATGTATGGGTCGACCCATAAGAAAGATTTGAATTTTATTAGTAAATTTTGTTTAGCATAAGATGAATATATCAAGTTTGGACAAGTCTAAAGTTTCAAAACACTATGATTTTGATGGATTTATATAGAAGGTATGAATACTAATCTAATATTATGGAGATAGTCTGAATATTATTTTGAATGGGTTAGACACAAACTAGGGAATTTATATAGGTGAATGATGGAAAATAGAGAATGTTAGAATCATGTAAAACATTTAAATGTGAGAGAATTGTGAATGAGATCCATATGTGTACACACAACTCATGTAAGGGGATAGTAAGTCAAAACTAATAATTAGAAATATATAATACTAGAATTTAATATCTATAAAATGAATTAACATTAAAGTAAATTAGGGCTTAAACATTCTTTAAATTATTTAGTGCATAATGACCTAAACTATGTAAAAATAATAAAACTATTACACAATGTACATCTAAATAAATACAAGAATTATAGTCACAAAAATAGATCTAAAATATGCTAAAATAGACAAAAAAATTAAAATTAACCAAGAAGGTTAAAAAACCCCAAATTTTTTGTTTATAAATATATTTCTGGAATATTTCATGATTATTAAAAGTGATCTAGACAAAAACATGAATAAAACCCATAAGCCATTTTGTGATATGAATACTTTGAAAAATGGGACAAAATTGGCCTGACCTAGGATTCTTCCTTAAGCATAAGACAAAACCTATGATTATATCATTGTATAATTAAACCATCAATTTTATATAGTATATGTTTTAATTAGATTATGGTTAGGGCTATGCTATCACTTTTATAATTTCACAAATAGAATATTATGTTTTTGCTCTCTTTTGATGTTTGACTAAATTACCATAAACTCAAAACAAAACAAATTTAAGGGTTATGAAACATTTATGGTAGTTTTACTACATATCCCATATTCTATAATAAGGTATTACATAGTTATTTATATTTTTAACGGAATCTAAATAATGGGTTTGGACCTCCTCATCCCTAGATGGTAAGATGAAACTACATTGACATTTACCTAAACCTTCTTTTGGTACAAATTGGTAATGGAATGAGACTTGCATAAAATGTAGAAACAATGTTTGTTATTTTAGGAATATTAGTTCATAACCTAACGCACTTATATATATTATTATTATTGAGTGTGTGAGTTATTAAGTTGTACTATTTTTTGAAATAAATCACATATGTTTAAAAGACCTGTTAGATGAGATATATTAGGATTGATATTAAATAGGAGAGAAACTATGTATTCAAATATGTATCCACTATTAAATAGTTAATTGAGCTGTGTGCAAGCTTAGAATAAAATCAATATTTGGTATCACAAAATATACTAGTCTTGTTCCTGTGATTGAAGAATGAGTTGTAGGAGGGGAAACTATATAAGTTTTTTTGTTTTCTCAATTAATAAAAAGATTAAAATATAGAGTTTGATTTAGTTATAAATTTAATATAGATATTGAGTTTAATATTTGATATTTTCATTTTTATGTGAGTTTTAGTGTTTCAACATTTTTTAAATTATAAAAATTAGATGAGAGATTTATGGTATGATATTTTTTATTACATCTTGACACATGCAACTTAAATAATGATATCTTTCTCATTTCTCAACAAAGTTCATATTTTTAATTTTTATGAAAAGCTTAGATAGAGGATTAATAACTCAATTTTTAAAAAAATATTATTATAATTGAGTGAGTAGTTATATGTAGAAAAAGACTAATATTTTAAGCTTGTCTTAGAGTTATAGAATTGAATAAAATCTATTGAATGAAATTTTGATGAAGAGCCTAAAATAGCAATTACATGCACTCTAATTTTCTAAATTACAAGTATAACAATAATCTAAGCTTCTCCATTCATCACACTTGTGTCATATCTAATGTTTCATCCATATAGATTATGGTTTTTCATAGATATGTCATTATCCATTCATTATGTCAATGCATTTCAAATCCGCATACATTATATTCTTATTCATTTTATTATAGTAGTTTATTATAGTAGTTGTTTATGAGTTTAAAGTTTTAAAATTAACATTAATATTTATTTAGTTGTTTTAGAAAAGTGTCAGTTGTCTAAGTCATTTACATTTTTAGGAACTTATCTAGCTATCCAAGTGAATTCTAACTTGTTACAACTAGGCACAAACCTAGACTAATACTGAAGTGCTCAATGTTTGTCACTCTACTGCACCAACATTAATTGACATAAGGTACAAGACTTATGCACTCACCTGAAGCACAATAGATAAAGAAATTAGGCCAAAATTGGGCTAGTCATGCCATGTTACAACTCATTATTCAGGGGACATGCTCATTGTAATAACAACCTTGGCAAGTTCATTGGTGTAAGCCCTTCTGGGTGGAGTCCAACTATATATAGGTACAAAGCATATTCAGGGAACTTATTCTAGTCATATGAGTGAAAACTTATATTAGGTTGCTACTAGGATATCAATGGTGTAAGCTTTTATCTACTAGTCTTAGTGCCATTTGATATGAATATGAGTCAAGGTAATTACTTTATGTTAATGTTTTGATGCCTAGGCTAGAGCTTTAAGCATGAATATCATAATTTGGTGAGGGTTCCTTATTACACTTATATTATTTATATTCAATAAGATAACATCATCACTTACACTAAGATGCCATTAACGAGATGTATTGAAAGCTTTTTGGAACTTAGCATTCATCTATTAAATCTAAGCATTACCACTATTTTATAAATTTTATGATAAATGAACACTAACATAACCATATACATTAGATCAATACTTAGTTAAGTGCAACACCATTCTTAATTAAAAATTGTTTGGATAAATAGATTACATGATAAGTAAAATAGAACAAATTTTCATCTAATGCTATTAAAGTTCCAAAGGATCATAAGAAATCTTTGAAACTTCAATGGGGAGCCTCCAGGGCATTCATGATAGTCCTAAGTTCCAGCGGTGATTTCTTCACTAGGTCTAAAACTAATTTTTTATTGCTTCACTATCAACAAGTTGCATATTTTGCATACTAGTTCAAACTTGTGTGTATAAAACTTAGAAGCATCTTTGTGCCAGGGCGAAGGGTGAACACTAGGTAAAGATTTGGAGCTTTGGTTAATCATTATAATGGCTCCATTAGCTTGCACCCTTTACACTTCATTAATCAAATGTAGCCACTTATTAAGATGCCCTTAAAAACTTTGGTTCCAAGTAACTACCTTCCAGCTAGCACAAGATCTATGAAGATTCTTCTAGTTGGCATAAAAGGTGATAGAATAACAATCATTCCAAATGGTCGCCTTGTGTCAAGATATCTAATAAGTTGGTGAAGATACATACTTATCTAAAAATGGTCTCAACATTTACCCCATAAAAAATTTCCGATCCACCCTCAAACTATTATTTTAATGCTCTTATCACATAGAACTCTGGCATTCTCTCCTTTAATTTAGCATTGAATTCCTCAAAGCCTATAATGGAAAGCTTGATTTATTCAATGGTGTTGTCTATATTTGTTGAGGTGGTGCTAATAATGAGCATATCCATATTATCTAATGC
>JARHVA010002781.1:0-137500 GCA_037957365.1 Torreya grandis | reverse complement strand
AAGAATCTCTACACCAAGGAAGATTATAGCTCATTAGATGAGAGTGAAGCTAGTGACTTAGAGTATGATTATGAAGATTATGGTCCTATTGAAGATGAATATATGATCATGGATAAGGAAGGTAGTTGCTCACATCAAAAGGGGTCTACTTAGAGTGGTTTATATGATGATGAAGATGAGGTGGACAATGAGACAACATTGACAAATGTTCATGAAGAACTAAAGATTGAGAAGAAGATAAAAGAGAAGATGAAATATAAACTCAAGTAATTTGAGGATAAATTCAATGTGTTTGAGTCAAGAATGGATGAAGATGCCAAGGATCATTAAGATATGGTCAAGCATCTCAGTTGTCAATTAGAAATCTTGTCTACAATCCTAAAAGCTAAAAAAAATGAATGTGCAAGGTATGTAATTTAAAATGAGTAATTAAAATTTGAGTTAGATAAGGTATCTAGTAAGGTAATGTCATTTTTGAGATTTAAAAAGAGATCAAGTGATCTAGACAACATTCTGAATGATCAAAATCATCCAAGTTATAAGACTAGTCTTGGATACAAAAAAAGAACTAGAGATTGAAAATCAAGACAAGATGACGACTAATGTGAAAAAGGTAGATAATACTTTAAAGATAAATCATCAAAAAAATAATGAAAGTGATATAAGAATGAAGATAGATTAGATCAAACAACCAAATACCATGAGGTATGTAAGTTTTAATGGTTATTATAGCACATGTAGTCAATTTGGTCATAGGGATAGAGAATGTAGAAGACCTATTAGAAATGAATTTTACTGGAACTATGATGGGGTTCATCACTCAAAAGGTTTAAGAATGTTTGAGTGTTTCAAATATCCTGATGTGGGAAATTTTTCAAAACATTGGCCATTTAAGGTAAGACAAGTTGAGTTTACTTTAATAAATGTTGAGTGCTATAATTTTTATGACATATGACACATTGATAATTTTTGTCCAAATATATAAAGGAAAACATAGATTATTTTAAAAAGTATGGTGTACTTAAATTATGAATAAAGAGGTCACATTGCTAGGTTTTGTAAGAAAAGACTTACAAGTTAGAATATGTTCAATCAGGCTCCTAGACTGTATGGAAGAAGGTAAGTCAACTCATGGAAGCCAAAGATGGTAAGAAGGAATTATGATGAATTTTTAGGTCCAAGTAATTTGTTTTCTATGGTGGAGAATATTACAGAAGGTGAAGAGCGTTAAGATCTCTCATTGACTACTCATGTTGTTAATGAAGAAACCAATCTCACAGAGAAGATCAAGGTACTAGTTGACGCTAGTTATGAGGTGTGTATTGATCCAAGTGAACATATTGATGTTGATAAGAAAGCCTATTGGAAATAACATTAGTTTTAAGTTCTTATTAATGAGGTTCTAAATTATAAGGAAGATTATTTAGTTGAAAATCTTTGTCATGAATCTATGTTGTCTCCATGTGTTGTCAATTCTATAATAAAAGAGGAGAATGTTTTACTAAAGGAGAAAGTTGTTTCTTTTAAGACTAAGAAGAAGATGAAGGACAATCTATCCTATAGATAAAAGAGGATTTTAGTGGTTACTGAGGAGCTTTGTGCCCCTCCTAGATTCACTTTGTCTTAGAAGCATTATGGTGTAAAGGATGCCTATGTCTATGCTTCTTAAGATACTCCTTTAGGTAGAGAAGAAAGTTTTTCTATCATATTATTGAGATGGTCCTAGAAGACTAGAGTTGAGTATTTTTAGTTCAAGCAAATATGTCTACGTGGAAGATATGTTGTGGTGATGTCATGATGCTAATAACCATATGTGGAGTAGTTTATAGATTAAAGGTTCCTAGAAAGAAAAGGAGGATTTGTGATTTTTCAAGATGATATTTTTACATAAAAATGTATGTTGAACTTATTATAGAATTTTCCATGTGGTTTTATGATTTGAAGGTTTGTTGACATGAATTTGGAGATTTTTATTAGCTCTCGAGTTTCTTAGTTTATGCTTAAGAGCTTGTTGGTCCTAAAATGGGTTATAAGAAGTCAAGGTTCCCAATGGTGTGTAATATTAAATATTGGTCCAAAAGTGTGTAATGCTTATCTATAGGTGTATAATAATTTCTAGATGTGGATGTTGATTGGAAGGTGTTATGTTGACTTTGTTTATGTTAAGATTCTAAGGTTTTGGGCTCTACTAGGAAAGTGGCTTACCTTATGAGTTGAGGTATGAGTATTCTTAATATATTTAATTAGACAAATGGATTTTTAAATAAATATTCTTAGATATTTTAAGGTTTTTTATTTTCAAAATATTCTTATTTTTTGTCATGATGGAGGGGTAATTAGCTAGTAGGGTTATGAAAGAATTATGTTGTAGATGATGTTCTTGGTGATGAAAATGGGTGTGATTTGGGGGTTATATTATATTTATCTATATATAAATTTTTAATTCATGAATATGTGTCTAATAAAAATTATGGGCTCTACAAGTTCTAGGTAGGGATACAAGGAGGCTAGACAGGCATAGTGTGAAGAAGAGTGTCATTTGATCATATTATCCAAAAGAGAAAGGCATGAGTATTTCAAGGTGAGTTATTAGGTTGTATTTTTGAATATTTATTATTTTTTTAATGGCATGAATTTATATTGGTGATATTTGAGGTGGTTTTAGAGAGAAGGCTACTAAGCTTGTATGGTGATTCTTAATGGTGTGTGGAGATATAAAGATGCTCAAAAGGTGAAATGGATCAAAAATATTAGGGGGAGACACTCTCAAATGTTTATTTGTGATTTAAATCAGATTTTAGTACTTTGTGTGTTCTTTCTTCATTAGTTTTAGTGCTTAATAGAAGAGAGTGTTGGCATGGAGCAAGAGGAAAGTGTCAAGGTAAGAAGAGGTAGGTTCAAGGTAAGGTGGAGTTTTTATCATATTTTTAATGTTATCCTATCCTATTTTATGGTATTTTTAGGTATTTAATATTATATTGGTGCCCACTTTGTCATTGTGTCAAAGGAGGAAAAAGTTCCTATTGTAAGAGTGATTGAAGAGAGAGAAAGTGAGTTAAATGATGTTTGTTGACATCATTGACAAAGTGGGAGATTGTTAGAGAGTTGTTAGTTATTTCTTGGTGATTTCATGGAGGTGTCTTATTGAGTGGATGAATTTATTTGATATCCTAAGTGATAATGACAAATTTTTCAATGTGTTTGTCCTAGTATGTTTAAAGTTAAATTGGTTGATCTTCAATTTTGGCTTGATTAGAGATGTTTAATGATGAGTATGGTGATTTAATCATGTTAAAGGGTCATATAAGTGGTCAAGGATTATTTTATATATATTTTTAATGATTTTAATTAATCTATTAGTCCATATTTTTCATCTATATAGTTTGGGTTTAATGGCAAAAAAGTGAGTAGGCAGTTTATTGACGTCACCATTGCTACATGTGGATGAGTCAGGGGAGTTAGTTATATGGTTTTGATCACATTAGTCCCTATTTCATATTAATTAAATCTTAGGTCATCCAAATAAGCATATTCAAAGATATGTGGGTGAAAATTTGGGCTCTCAGGCATTTTGATAGTGTTTTCCCATAGCCAAATTTCCAATGTGGCAAAAAGAGATGAGTAAGAATTTTGATGGTGGCATATCTCATACATGTGGATGATTAAGGAGAAAATAATCATATGGGTTTATTTATTTTTAGGCCTATTTTATTTTTGATATATTTTAGGTCATGTTCCAAATCATGTCAAAATATATTCATGTGAAAATTTATCCTTCCAAGCACATTTTGACATTGTTGGCTCTGTGATAGATAAATATGAGAAGGAATTTTAATGTCATTATATCTCACACATTTGTGGGATATAGGAGCATATTACTATATGGATGGATTATTATATGTGATCATATCATATTCTTCAAATTTGAGATCATTTGAGTAAGTGTAGAATAAGTTATTGAGGTTCAAATTTGTCTACTCAGATAGATTCTAAGGGTTCCCATGGTAAATTTTGAAAGAGGTAAAGATTGAGAAAGTCTCAAGGATATCGATGGAGCACATTTACTCTAAGATGTTAGGTAGAAATGAGATGAATACAAGTGCACATTGTTTAATTACTGAGTAAATGTAAAGGATAAATATGTAATGGTAAGTGGGTGTTCATACAGATTGATTGAATGGTAAGCATTGCTAGTTAAAGACTTGGTTGATTTGAAGAGATTGATGGAGCGCATTGAGTCAAAGTTTATAAGTATCATGAGATGAGGTCAAAGTGACTATGTTTTAACATTTTATCATTGGAACCTATGCATTAAATTTCAAAAAAGATCAATGGTGAATAATTGATCTGAGTAGTGAGGACATGAGATGCGAGCAAAGTGGTCAAAGTTTAAAAATGACTATTGTCATTTAAATATTCAAATTTAAAAAGGGATAAACTAGTGTATGGTATTTGGGCCATATCTTTTGATCTAGATAGAATTTATTCATGCTATAAAAATAAAATATGAATAGGACTCCATGCTACATCTAATGAGCCTAACTTGAAGATCTAAAAATTTGTGTATACTTGAAGATATTAAGGTTCCAAGTTGACTATGTATTCATGATTGTTCTACAAGTGGCCCAAGAAGAGTAATTGAGATTATGTCAATGTTGTTTCAATGTTCCATGGTGAGTTAGATATTGGGGATTGTTTTATACTCCATGAGGATTCTCTATGTGCATTTTGAATATTTGACCAATTTATCTAGTATGAACAATGGTCTAGAATGTGACTATGTGTTCATTCATAATGACTATGTGCAAAGAATGTTGTTTGAGTGAATTTTGATTAAATAGAAGGGTTTTAGGATGTTTTTTTGAACTTAATGGGGAACTATAGATCATCTATAATTGCTCCATGATTTTTTAAAGTGTTTCTATGTTATTAGTTTGCCTGTAGAAGTGTCAAAGAGTTGAATGGGTCTCCATAGGACCTAAAAGTGACTTAGACATATTTAAAAGTGGACTGTGCCTAAGTGTGACACATGTCAGATGCCTTAAGAGTGAATGCATGTATTTTAGATGACAAGAAATATTGTGATTTTTTTAATTCATGATTTCTCTATATATAGTGAAACCAAACATGTTATTTTCTATACATGTATGTTAGAGTTTATAAAAGTCTTGTGTGGGTAGTATGCATTGAAATGAAGAAGGAAGGATAAGTAGTGTGCCTATTGGTTGAGTTAATTAGCATATATTTTTTTTATTGTGTGTATCACATATAGGTAATGTTCCTAATGTCATAGTAGTGCTCTTATAATTTGAGTATATGTGAAGAAGTCTGAGTGTGCATATGAGGATAGATTGAGTGAAGAAGGAAAGATATTGTGACATGCCTATGTGAGAGGTCTATTTGAGATAGAGAGAAAGTTTGTGTAGAGGTTATATAAATATAGATCCATCATCAGGTGTTGAAAACATCATTACTAAGGTGGAGTTGTTCAAAGGAGGGTTTATTGGACTTCTTCTTCCTTAGGGGTAGTTACTCATTATGAAATAGGTGTTTCACTAAATACCTTTGGTCAGGAGGACATGATCAAGGTATACTTGTCTAAAGGAGTTGATCATTCTCTTTTTTTTAGTTTCTTATAGGATATTAGTTAATTTGTGTTTTAGTCTTGAGAATGGGTTTTAGTCCCCATGAGGGTTTCCCATAGGAACTATGTGTTATGTGTTTGATCTTGTATATGCATTGAATGAATTAGATCTCTTGTTAACATTTCTTGATCAAGTTGATATATGTTGATTGTTTAAATAGTTTAAAAGGATTAAAATTTTAATTTAAATATATGGGCTCGCTAATTTACCCCCTTTAAGTTATTGTACCTTTAACAAGGGGTTCTTCCTTGGACTTGTCCCCTTAGTCTATTTCTTCTTCTACCTTGGTGCTAACTTTGCCCTCCTATTTTTGTTGGGTTTCTTCAACACTCTATTTTCTCTTTCAAAGTACCAATATTGCCTTATTTATCTCTAGGCACCTCATTACTACTTAGTAATGCTTATGGTGTAGCTTATTTTATTGTACTAGTATGGATGCTAGGTGTCTTTGTTATTTTCTCCTCCATTAGTTTTATGCTTGAGGCAACCTTTTTCTCTTCCTTTTATTTCTTGTCCCTTTGATCATAGGCCTTATTTTTCTCTAGTTTATTTATTATTGATAAGGTATTTTCTTCCTCAACCCTTATTTCTTTTACCTCAACCTTGCAATCTATACTTGGGTCATGCTAGATGCCTTCATAACTACTCTTTTTTTATCTAGCACTAGTGCCATCTATATTTCTTCCTTGTTGAGGCCTATTTTATTTCACAAACTTCTCTTTTCCACTTGAGTTATCATAGTTTGTTTTGAGGGATCTTTGGATGAGGCATTAGGTAGATTTTTTGACTCTTTATGTGCATTAGTAGTGCTACCTTGGAGGGCCTCCTTAACTTATTTAGTGTTGGGATCTTCTCCTACTGGTACTTTTTCAATGATGTAAACATTCATCCATCCTTCTTCCTCCATCTCTTCACATGATATTGTTCCTCTAATTCCTTATGTGCCTCTTGTGCTTCTATCTCTGCCAAGGTCATTATGGGAATTACAACTAGCCCCTTAGACTAATTTTTCCTCTCCCTTGGCTTAGGTGAATTAATCCTTGGTGTCAAGGCCATGTGATTCTTATTTGGTGTATATGGAGTGGCTTTATCATTTAAGTAAATATTCAATCTAATGCACTAATGCATCTCATCAATTATCTACCCCTTTTCTTTTAGGGAGACTTATTCTACACTACTAGCACCAACTTCCCTTCATCTCCAATCTAGAGGGGAATGACATTATTGTTTTAGGTGCTCATACCCTTCTTTCTTAGATTCATATCATAGTATATCATGTGGATATGCTTGAGTATGACTTCCTTTTGGAGGGGATGGTTTTTGGTATGATCTGCATCATCCTCCTCATTCTTTCTCACTTATCCTTTTTAGTGTAGGTATTGGTGTTGAATCCTACTTCATTTCAAATCCACAGTTTCACTAACATGTTTAGTTATTCTATATTAGGAATTATTTTAAGTGCATCTTTGAGGTATTTGGATAAAAATTCATAGGGGAGCTTTAGCCAACTAGATCAATTTCCATCTATGAGCACTAGGTGTACTACACATAAGTTCTTCATAATGGTAAAGTTTATCATTCCAAACATATTATAAGGGAGATCCTCTAAGATGAACTAATATTATTTGAATGCTTTAATATATTAGGCACACCACCCCATTACTATGGTCTTGTACTTCTAAGACAAGGTAGGGGGTAGGTGAAGTTTTGGTAATTTTGCATCAGGGAGTCCTAATAAATTGGGAAGATGTAAAGATTGTCTTAATCACCATCAAGCATGTCAATATCCTCCTTCATAATTACAATTAACATAGACCCCCACCAAATCTTCTTGTTTTGATGATCTTTCTCCACCTTATTTACTTGGCATGACCTTTCACCGTCCTTATGGCAACCTGGGTGTAGCACCTCACATGCACATGACTCAAACTCTATGGTTCTATCTTATTTTCCTATTGTTATTTGATTTCAATAATGATTTATATAGACATCCAATTCCTAAGACCATTTGCATTGAAATTATCAATCTTACTCAAATTACACTCAAATGCACATTTTAGGTCAAAATCTATAAAAAGTCCTAAATGGTTTGAAATTGTCACTTACAAGTGCCAATTTAGGTCAAACTCTCCCTAAATAGTGAAATGCATTTTATGGCTTAGCTAACTTTAACTAGATCATTTCAAGTCAAAATGGTCATTTCACCATTGAGTGCTCTAGATCACTATTTTCTTCTAATTCATTAGTACACATCATATACCTTTGTTAGTTATTTTTGGTAACATAATGAATGGGAATATGGTTCTAGCACATCTAACATCACCTTCAATTTCCTCTGTAGTCAAATTATGACCTAGTAATATGAATTTATGGCCATTTTGATTAATTGAGGGCCAATTTTCAAATAATTGCATAAATGTTGATTAACCTTTCTTAAAACTAATTAATCCAAATCAAGATCTTAAGTGGATTTTTCATGAGAGGTGTTAAATATTTATTTTTGAAAATTGATTCTTATTATATGCATCACCTAGTGACATCATCTATGGGGTGGCATCCATCAAGCCATAAGTGCATAAAAAATTAGGATTATGGATCACCCATGCTTAGTTAATTCCTCCCATGCCTCTTCAATGCCCCTTCTTCCAAGGTCATGATGAAGATAATTATGGATTTATTCCAAATATTAAGATTATCATCAACCATAGATCTTCATCTCAAGACGTTTAGTTCAACTTGATCATAACCAATTTTAAAAGTCTATAAATAGAGAAGCCATGGACATCATTTCTAACCTATTTTTAGTATAAGGTTATTATGCTCAAATATCTTCAAAGCTTGAACCTTGTAAAGTTATAATGCTAAATTGTTTCCATAAAGCTTCATTGATAGGCTATTTTAGTGGTTTATAATCAAGAACCTAGGTTTTATAGAGTTTTCTTGAGGCATTGGAGGATCTTACCATGATTTTTGAGAAAGATAAGGATGCTTGATTAAGGGAGAACATGTTTTTGAGCCACATGGGTATGGTGAATCCATTTGGGAAGGTAATATGGTGTTGCTTTCTTTAATTTGTTTCTTGTTAGCCTTTGTAATTACCGTAAGAATAGATAGGCTTGGTTAGTTAGTTATTTATGCATGTTTCATTATTTATGGACTAATGATTGACTAAATTACTTTATAATCCACTCTACATCTTGGCATAATCAGTGTGACTAGACACATCTTACACCTAAAGGAGATCCTTTTACAACTTTAAAAAATTCATTTGAGCTCTTAAAACTCTTGAAAATTAATTTTATAACTTTATTTTGTTGTTTTTGGTTGCCAAGGTTTTTACATAGTAACTGACATCAGTAGAAATACCAACATCAATTACTTGGCTTAACTAATGTCGATCAATAAAACTGACATTGATCAAATCTTAGCTAGGTGTAACTGACATCGATGGAATTAACCAATGTCAGTCACTATGTGTTTCAAAAAACATAGACCTAAGACCTACTTTTCCAAAGCCCATTATTTCAAACTCAAAATAGCTTCAAAGCTAACTGACATGTTAACAATTTTGCTATAGGATCAAGTTTAAAATTTGCTCAAAACATGTTCAAATCATCTTTACATGCTTAAAAAAATTGATTAAGAACCTTGTTTTGGTGTTTAACAAAGAATGTAGATGTTTTTGGTGAATTTTTTCAAATTTTAAAACTAATACCAAGGGGTCAAATGAACACCACCAAACATTTCATTCATGTTTAAAATTGAACACACTTGTCAATTCTTATTTTCAATAGTTGATTACATTAATATTGTTTGTAAAAAAGAGGAATTTTGTATGTATGCTCTTCCATTTGTCCCCTATAGATAACCCTTGGAATCAAAAGTGTCATTCATATTTAAAATAGCCTAGTACAAGGCTTAGAAATAATGTCACCTAGATCACTCCCTGAAAACTTGCTAATGTTTGGGTGATCTTGAAAATGACCCTAAAATATTACTATTTTATGCTTTCTTTATTTTCATGCAAACTTGGCTTGTGAGGGGGACTTCATCATCTCCCAAAAGTTCTTTAGAGAAGATTTAACTTAGGGTTTCATCTCCTAACATTTAATTCATTTGATTCCTTTGGAGTTGCACATGAGATGTAGTGGCACTTTGGACATCACACTACATTGAGTGAACATTAGGATGTAGTGGTTACATAAAGGGATAGACATTTTTGTAACAATCTAGGTGATACATACCCAAAATTTATGATTTTATTTTGTATTATTTGGTGTGAAAGTCATTGTGCAATTGATTCCCCTAGAATGATCAAATCTTACTAGTTTATTAGACCCCACTTCACCATACCTTGTCTGTTTAGACTTAAGATGTTTATTTTTTGTCATTAGATTACTTGGTATTGATTTGTGTCTAAAATTACTTGTTAACTCAACAAAATTAAACAAAACACATTATCCTCAATTTTCTTGAGCAAGGGAGGCATTACACTGTCCAAATGGAAAAATCATAGTTTCCTTATTCAATTTGTTATCAAAAGCTTTGTGTCATCACAACCACTTTAGTGTAGTCATGATACCCAATTGAGTCTATAACTTTTACCCAATTTGTTTAAATACTTCATTTATAATCTAAATTTGAAATTGAACCTTTTTTAGTCCAAAGGTTGGTGCGTCAAAGTAGGTTCACCATTTGTGCACTAAGCTTGTTTTAACTTGGGTTCAATTTTCTATTTAGATTGAAGGTCATTTAATAACATTAAAAATCACATTATCATCTTGGTGGAATCAAGTCATCTTATGTATCGCTCATGCTTTAGGTCCTAGAACATATTTTATCCTACTAGAATCATGTGGTGATGTTGTGATGCCTATTTAGTCCTAGATTTATACTTAGTGATTCGCGTATGTCTTTATATCTTGAGTTTCTTAGTTTATTTTGCCTTCTTCATAATCTAGAGATCTTTCCTCTAAACTTATAGGGTCAACTTGTTAATGTTGAAACTAGCTTTTGTAGTGTGGGTGTATCACAAAGATCTAGGCTTTGGTGTACTAATTTTAACCTTAGGTCTTTGAGTTACCTTACTCTCTTCCGATCTATATGATTTCAACTTTACCAAAGGTTGAGTAAATTTGTGAACCAAATCTTGTAAATTATGCATGGTTTTAAACCACCCTAATTTATAGTCTCATTTGTACCTTAGTTGTTTGTTTAAAAAGAGATCCAAAACATACTTTGACTGGTTGGCAAACATTGGTCCAAAGATAGTCAAACACGCATAATAATAATTTTTTTTAGACATGACTCAAAGGTTCACTCGTAGTGGGGCCAATTATTGCCTTAGTTATGAGGATGACATGATATCCCCACAATAGTAGGATTCGAAGATGATTACAATGAATATCAATCCCAAGAAGATTAAGAAGAAGCCCTTCTTAGAGTGATAGAATTAGGTGCTAGACTACCTTCTAAATTTCCTATAAAACAATTGCATACCTTGGTTAGAGAAGGAGAACAATGTTGGAAAGTGCAAGCCTTTGCATGAATAGGCATACCTTCTTCATCTAACAAAGGAAAGGAAATACAAATAGAGTCAAAACCCACAAATCCAAATATTTTAGCTAAGATCAAGATAATAAGTCAATGATATATATATCAACTTGTCACAGACTTAACTAAATCCCTAGTTCCCACTTCAATTCACAATAATGCTTCGAAAGAACATGAAGATGTGGTGGATAGTATGAAATAAATATTGGATGAGAACATTAACATAGTGGATCAAGGGAATCTAAATGAATAGTTAAAGTTACAAGAGACCTTACAAGATGTTTTATTTGACATAGAACATATATTATTAAATCATAAATAAACTCTTGTTACTTTAAAAACTTAGAAACCCAAACATTTAATTTAAATTGAGGAAATTCCTCAAACAAACCAGAGATTGGTAAATAAACAAAGATATTTCCAAAATCAACAAAGTGAAAAATAGACAATATTAGGGAATGTTTTACAATCCAAGAATCAATGACCTATGTTCTCAACTCAAGTAATAAATTAGAACCAAATCATGGATTGAAAGGTATACATTCCCTATAGATCCATACAAAACCAAGGGCACATTCCACCCCAATAGCAACAAAACTAGGGGTACAATCCACCCCAACAACAATAAAAATAGGGGCACATTCCACCCCAACAACATATTATCCAATCCACAATTGTACCAAACATGCAAGAATGTAATTCTATGAAGGAAATTTTCCAAATATTGGAGATGAACAATAGAGTCAAAAAGTATAAATTTGATGAGATATGCCCATATCTATTTCACTTATCTATTCTCCATAACCCCTTTCCACCTCACTTTGAGGCACCCAAATTCAAAAAATACAAAGGGAAAGGAGATCCACATGAACACATATAAACATTCTTCATTTTGTTTTAAGAGGTTTCTTATAGTAGCGAGGACTTACTATGACTATTTTGATAAAGTTTAGTGGGACAAGATCTTGATTCACTACTTAAACTACCGAAGGGATGAATTGTGGATTGGAAAAACTTATCAAAAAAGTTTTTTAACCATTTCTCATACAACATATAACATGAAATGACCATTGTTGACTTATTCAAATCCAAACAACATCACGGTGAAAGTTTTTCTACATATCTACAAAGGCAGAGAGCATTGGTAGGCTACTTTCAACATAATTTACCAGACAAATAGTTGATGATATATTTGCATAGAATTTTCATCCCAAAGTTGTGAATAATCTATTTTTCACTTATGTTAACTCATTTAAATAAATTATTGATAAAGGAGTGTAGATTGAGAAGGCTCTTATTACTAGGGGCTTTATTAAGATCTTTACATAAAGACAAGCATCTAATCAAACCAAATCACTAGATCCTCAAATATTTATGTAGGATAAGTCTAAGGGCTTTCAAAAAAATAAGAACATGGTTGGAAATTGGGTGATAGAAAAAAGACATGTACAAATGGTACAGACTATGCCTCCTCTAAATGTATAATTAATTCCCTCAAATCTGCTATGTGCTTTGCAAAGACAACCTTCACGAAGGATGTTTCATAATAATTTTAGAGTCTTTAGAAATTTATGAGAATTGGTTAAATTATTACAAAATATAATTGTATCTAACTTAAGTATATGGCTAGTATCAAAGCCATTTCCTCAAGATCAACCAAAACTAGACTGGTATAAAGAGAATGAATGATGTAACTTTCATCATGTTTCTAGTCATAGTGTATATCATTGCATTCAATTGTGACATATTATTGAGGACTTTATTAAAAATGGTGAGCTAGAAATTAAGTTGGCCCCTAATTAAGACACAAATCAGGATATGGGAATCTACAAAGACCCCTTTTCTTGACATTATCCATAACCACCAATAAATAATCAAAATCATCATAATTAAGGATAAAGGCAAAATCAAAACCAATAAAAAGGTTAGAATTTTAATGAGAATAATCAAGATCATGATCCCCACACTAGTAATGTGGCTTATAAAACTATACCTTACAATTAAAATAACACTATGGGATGCATTTCTACAACCCACATTACCACTATTACTATGATGTTACATGGCCAATCTCATGCTCCTTACAACATGAGACCCATCATTATAGGGTCATCACCTTCTCCCCTTAGTAATACCATGTTGAGTTCATATCATCATGTTGCTAATCTATTTTCATGGGTTACTAATCTTGAATAATAGTACCATTCTTCTAAAGGCTCCTCGTTGACCCAAAATTATAGCAATGTCATTAATCACCAACGAATCACCATCTAAAGCCCTTTGCCTCACTCTTCTAATTATAATGACTCCTTTCTTCCTCTAGGTTTTGTAGTTACAACTAGATGCCCATGAGTTACCATCTAAGTCCCTTTTCCCACTTCTATCCATAAACCCAATGAGAACATTGTGCCAATGGTTTCAAAGATGAATATTGTCCTAACAAAGACTAAACTAGTTCAATCCAAAATTCAAAGGCCTGATAGTATAATAGACCAATTAGATAAAACCCCTCTATAAATTTCCATATTATAACTCTTATGGACATCTGATGTCCATAGAACCATCTTCAAAAAGAATTTACAAGAGTTTATTTTGATTTATGATATAAACCTTGATCAATTCTTGAACCTAGTTGGACATTTGTCTTCATTTTAGGAAATCACATTTGATTAAAAGGACATGTCCACCCTTGGTGAAAACCATAATAACCCACTATACATTGAGATAATCATTATGGATCACAACATAAATTGGGTTCTTATAGATAATGGTTCAAGGCTAAACACCATATCTCTTAAATTGGTGTGATGATTAGGTTACATGGACAAAGACATTTAACCAGAGACTATTACAACAAAGGCTTATGACAACACCAAGAGGGAGTCATCTAGTATAATTTGGTTACTAGTCATATTTGGGGATATTTATCATCACATAGTATTCCATATTGTGGATATTAAGCTTCCTTACAAGATACTTCTTGGTCATCCTTGGATTCATGAAGTATAGGTAGTTTCATCTACTCTTCACCAATGCCTTAAGTTTCCCCATGATGGGATCGAGGTTACTATTCATGTTGATAAATAGCCATACCAATAATACAAACATATTGAAGTAGAGTTTAATAATTATAACTATTGCCTAGGTTCTAAATTCATTACAAAGAAGAATAAATCCATCATTTCTCATCCATCTCCATCTAATTATATAGACCCTGGTGATCTAGCCTCCACTTCAACTGATCCATTTCTTGTAGCTCTAGCCAAGTAGGTGATTATTAAAGATGCAGCCATTTCCACATATCATCTCAAAAATGTCCTCCATATTTCAAAATTACCAAAATCCCCTAAAACATTTGGTAAGCCTAAAACTTTATAGACTGCTAATAGACCTGATTGGATTTGGAAACCAAAGAAAAAGCAACCGAAACCTCTTATGGTTTTTGTATCTACAATTACACCAAAGAAATATTGAGAGGGTTTTACCAAGGGAGATTTTTTATATTATGAGGGCCTTATGGATTGTTTTTAGAATCCAAATTATCCTATCCCTAATAGGATAATGGATCATCTTGACTATTTAGGGAAAGGCCTTGGCCCCCAAGCATAAGAATTTTAGAGCCCTTATCAGCTAGAGTTGTCAGTGGGAATCATGGTCTCAAATTTAAACCACTCTAATATGACCTCAAAAAATTTGGTAGTGATTATTCTAAAGTGATTGGTAATGAGACTCCTAGTAGTGATGTAATGTTCCATTATAACCTTTTCAATGAGCTTGCTGATTCAGATTTATTTGATTCAAGTGCTATATTGACCATAACACCTATTGGAGTTTCCCATTTTGAAGCAAAAGCATGTCCTTATGGTACTTCCCTTCTTGAAGTAGGAAATTATATCCTTACCATAGGTGCTTCCTACCCTAAAGCAAAAATCTATCCTATCAGAACTTCCCATCCTAGAGCAAAAACCTATCTTAGTGGTGCTTCCCTTCCTGAAGCAGGACATTATATCTTTACCATTGGTGCTTCCCATCCTAAAGTAGAACCTCACTATAACCTATTACTTTTCCATCCTAAATTATTATATTAGGATTAAAAAAATTTAGTCATATGCCTTGATGATTTTTAAAATGAAGAATCAATTGCAGAATACATGGGCCTATGAGATGCATTCCCCATTGGTGATCATAAACATGGTTTTAATTTTTCATTGAATTATTATACCTACTTTGGAGAGCAGGAAAAATTTATTGGTCATAATAAAGAAAAAACATCAAGATATTTAGGTGAAAACCTCTTTGAGGCACTCATTAACTAGGGAAAAAGTAAAGAAAAAGACAAGCCTTTGAGTGAAAACCTATTTTAGGTGCTCCCAGGTGGGAAAGTTTTCTCTTCCCCTCAAGATGTAGAAAGTCCCTATAGCCCAAGTTCCATATCTAGTAAAATCATCTCTTCAAAAGAACATAAAATATTTGAGCATCTTACTCTTGATTTTCTATAGGTCTTTGCCAATTGGCCTTTACTTGATAAGGTAGATTCTGATTCTTCATATTATCCAAATCTTTAGGAGTAACAAGAAGAAGATATAGCAAAAAATGATGATCATGACCATATATTGCCTAAAATTCTATAAGATGGATCCACACTCCTTATGGAGAGAATAATAGAAATTAATTTAGGAACCCATGTGGATCACAAAAATGTTTATCTTGGAGCTTCCCTTACTGAAGTAGAATGTGAACATATTATATCCATTATTAAGGATTATATAGACATCTTTGTATGGGCATATTTTAGTATGCTAGGCTTGGATCTATAATTAGTTATGCATCATCTAGTTGTTAACCTTGATGCTATACTAATCAAGCAAAAGTTAAGAAAGATGCATCCATGTATCACCCTTTTAGTTAAGGCTAAGTTGGAGAAGTTTTTAGGAGCTAATTTTATCATACCAATAGATTACTCTAAATGGATTTCTAACACAGTGCTAGTAAGTAAAAAGATCCTAGACATATGTGTTTGTACTAATTTTCATGATATCAACAAGGCATGTCCCAAAGATGATTTTCCTCTACCTAACTTCAACATGATTTTTGACTCAACTTCTAGGTATGAGATGTTATCCTTAATAGATGGTTTTTGTAGTTACAATTAGATCAAGATAGCCCATGAATATCACCATAAAACCACATTCACCACTTTGTAGGGGAAATTCTATTACCAAGTCATGCCATTTAGTTTGAAGAATGGTGGAGTAACATATTAGCATGCACTAACTATCATCTTTGATGACATGATTCATGACATTGTAAAGGACTATGTTGACAATATACTAGAAAAATAAAGAACAAGAGATGGACACCCTAACATTCTATGAACAATATTTGATAGGCTTTGTACATATAAATTCCATTTGAATCCTAAGAAATATGTCTTTGGAGTCACATCAGGAAACTTGATAGGGTTCATTGTATCACAAGGAGGGATTGAAGTCGACCTTGAAAAGGTCACCACTATTATGGAAAATGCCTCCACCCAACAATCTTAAATAATTTTAAGGTCTACAAGGCAAGATCTAGTCTATATGTAGGTTCATTTCTCAACTAACAGATAAGTGCCACCCATTTACCCATCTCTTAAAGAAAGGGTGACATTTCAGTGGGATGAATATTCTTAGATAGCATTTGCAAAGATAAAAACATACTTGGCCAATCCGTCAGTCTTATGACCTCCAACACAAGGAAAGCCACTACTTCTTTACATATCAGCCATGGAATATGTACTAGGGGAACTTTTGGCTCAGCATGATGATCATGGTAAGGAACACATGGTTTATTATTTAAGCCTCACATTGGTAGCCTATGAATATAACTATATGCTTATTAAGAAGGCACATTTAGCTGTGGTGTTTTCCACTTAGAAATTGTGATATTATATGCTAAATAAAAGAAATATTATTATCACCAAGGTAGATCCTCTCAAGTTCCTCTGATCTAAATAATCACTCCAAGGATGCATGGATAAATGGATTATGGTCCTTAGTGAGTTTGATATTGAATACCAAAATTAAAAGGCAATCAAAGAGTAGATTCTTGTAGACCAACTTGCAGAAGCTCCTATTACAGCCACTCAACCTCCCAACTTTGACCTTCCAAATGATTCTATCATGATAATATAACAAACATCTTAATAACATAAGTAGTGGATACTCTATTTTTATTGATCCTTCACATCTTGAGGATTTAGAGCTGGCATATTGTTTATAATACCACAAAGGGATTTGATCCCCAAAGCCTTCCATATATAATTTTAGTGTAAAAATAATATGGCCGAATATGAGGCATTGATTTTAGGGATCTACCTTACCATGTAATGGGATATTCAAAACTTAAATGTCTATGGAGATTTATAGCTAATCATAAACTAGATAAATAATCAGTATCAAACAAGAGATGATAATCTCGTCCCTTATAAGTAAATTTTTGATAACCTTAAAAGAAATTTTAAATCTCTATAGTTTGAGCAGGTTCCATGAGTCAACAACAGGTCTTCCAATGCCATGGCAACAATTGGTTCCATGATTCAAATGCATGACAATGATAAAGAGTATCAGTTCTTAATTGAAAATCTTATTTAATTAGTACATATTTTATTAGATTCAGAGAGGATATGTACCGTTATTGATCCTAATCTCTCACCTGAGCTACCATGGTACCAAGATTTTTATAACTATTTCCATAGCCATGTCTTTCCTACAAACCTTTCCAATAACCAAAAAAAAATTCCTTCATCACCTAACATGTTATATCCTCCTTGGAAACATGATTTATTGAAAAGGCTATGATAGAATGCTTCTTCATTATTTATCTTTGGGAGAATCCAAGCTGGCACTAATAGAGGTTCATGAAGGAATATGTGGGACCCATACAAATAGTGTAGTCCTAGCAAAGAAAGTTCTCAAAAAATGGAGATAGATGATATTAATTATGTAAAAAATTGTGTTCTTTATTAGTATCATGGAAACTTGATACATGCACCTTCCTTACCATTATAGCCAATTACGACATCATGGCCATTCTCCACATGGGGTCTTGATCTCATTATGAAAATTAACTAAACATCTTTAGATGCCCATAAGCACTTTTGGACTGCAACTGAGTACTTTACCAAATAGATTAAGGCCATTCCTCTCACTTATGTTATCAAGAAATAAATAGTGAAATTCATTCATTACCATATCATCTATCGATATGGCATCCCAGCTCGTATTATATCTGATAATGGTAAATCTTTTGTAAACCAAGATGTGAAAGTTATTTATGCAAAATTTAATATCAACCACAAAAAATCCACTATATATAACTTTTAAGGTAATGGATAAGTTGAGGCATCAAATAAAACCATTCTAGCCATATTAAAAAAGATTGTCAATGATATTGGTCGTAATTGGCATTTGTAACTCTTTCCTACCCTTTAGGCTTATAGAACCAATCATCACACCCCAACTAGAGCTAGTCTATACTCCCATTTATTTTTCACTAAAGCTATCATCTTAGTCAATATTGAGATCATGTCATTAAGAATATCACTAGAGCACATCGAAGTTGATGAAGACTATAGAGCCTCATGGCTGAAAGAACTAGAAATTCATGATGGTAAGAATTTGGCTACCCTAGAAAACTTATAGGACTATCAGAAAAGATTGTGGAGAAGTTGAAACAAATGCTTTCTCCCTCAATAATTTGAGATTGGTGACTTAGTTTTGAAAGAGAACCAGAAGAACACAAATTTTGAACCCAAAAAGAAAAGAAAGTTTCAACCTAATTGGCTAGGACCATACATTGTCATGACAAACTATGGATCATGAACATATCAATTGGCTAAACTTGATGGTGAAGATGTTTTAGAGTCCATGAACATCATACACCTTAAGAGGTTATATGCATGAATAGCTTTAAACCATTGTCTATAAGACAATTGACTTGGGGGAAACTTGTGATGTCATCATTTTATCCCACCCTTTTATCTTACCTTGAATGCATTTTACACTACCCCAGTCAAATTTTCATAAATCTTGACAGTAAAGGCTTTGAACTCTTGGCACTTTGATCACATTCTTCATCCCATTCTATATTTCTCTCTTCAAGATGCATATTCTTTGTTATGTTGAGGACATGTTATAAACTTGAATACTTTTTGTCCCTTGACCAATTATGATCTCGATCATGTCTCATAAGCATTATAAACATCTTCAATAGTAGTTCTACAAAGTAGTTCATCTAGGACAATCTTATGTAGCTTTAGATAGGTGAATAGCCACATCTTCTCAGTACAATTATTTTTTTACTTTTTTATTTTATAAAGATCCATGTTCTTACTATCTTTTGAGGAATTGTTAAGTTTGAATGCTCTCACCATTTTGTGAGAAACTATTAAGTTTAAATACTCTCACCATTTTGTGAGTAACTATTAAATTTAAACGCTCTCACCATTTTGTAAGCAACTATTAATTTTGAATACTCTCACCATTTTATGAGCAACTATTAAGTTTGAATGCTCTCACCATTTTGCAAGTAATTGTTAAGTTTGAATGCTCTCACCATTTTTTGAGAAATTATTAAGAAAGAATGCTCTTTCCATTTTGCAAGCATAAAAACACTAGTTCATCTCATCTTGTCCCATACACTTGCCATTTTTCAAGATCATTCTCTCTCATCTCATTAGCTTTTTGTTTGCTGACCATTCTCATTTATTTGTTATATCTTCCATATTCTTCTATAAGATTAATCGTGCTAGTCTAATCATCATTTTTTTCTATCCTATTTCTTAAGAGAAGTACATTTGGCCTGAAGTTCATGTTCGAACATGCATCCATAGAACTATGTAGGTTGCATCCACTTGTTTTATACATCTAGAGTCAACTCAGCCAACCCCTTCATTTTCATCTCTTGCTCCATTTCTTCTTTCATTTTTCCTCTTTAATTAGGGAACAATTATCATGTCATTGTTCTTTGTTATGATGGGGTGGAAAGTAACACCTCTACCACACATGCATGAACATTTATCTTTAAACCATACAAGCTTGGTTTTTGTTTCTGCATGTTTATTTATGTTTTCTCAGTGTTTTTTTGTGCTTTCACAACTCTCCTTTTACTTCTTCTCTTTTTATCTTTTTATTACTTCTTGTATCTTGTTGGTGTCTTATTTTTTTGTTTGATTTTTTTTTTCTCTTTTGTGTTAAAGAATACCTTGATGGTCCACATGGATCTTGATTATTCATATCTTGGTCTCATGTCATTAATATGTTTTAGCCTTTTGTTTTTAAACATTTTTTTCCTAATTAAGTCTTCCTAGATCATATCTTGATTTCAAGTTAGGTTCATTTATGTTTATCTTCTTTTTTGTTTTTGCTTTTTTTAAAATGTAAACTGATGTAACTCTAGTTTTGGTCATTGTTTTACCATTATCCTTAGCTATAGGTATTCACATTTGAACTAGCTCAACACAATTGGAGTCTTATGTCATTATAAGTTATTCATACTTATGATGCCTAATTTCTTTTGCTATAGCAAGCACTTTATGCTCAGGTCTCAAGGTCTTAATGTTAACATTAGCTCTGATGAATGATTCTCAAGAATACTTTGCAAAACGTAGGCTCATGATGTGGAATTATGCATCTACATAACATGCATTTCAATATTCTTTGTCTATGATTAGATGTGCATCTCTTTTCATACATTTTATGTCTAAGCAATTCTTGGTAAGTTTTCATCATGTTTCCTTTCATTCTCTCCCAAACTTGGGTAAACTACATTGGCCTAAAGTTCATGATGGAACATGAGTCCATGGAATTATGTAAGTAGTGATTAATTTATATTGAGGTTAGCTTGGCTATCTCCATTCTTATTTTCATCTCTCTCATCACTTTGTGCATTCTCATATACTTGGTTTTATATGGCTTTCTAATCTATTACACCATTGCATGTATGTTTGTAGCCAATCACTTTAACCTATCTTTTTGGTTATATCCTTGAGTTATTTTTATTACCATTTTCCCATGTTCGGACACAACATATGAACACCATCAAAATCAAATCAGATATACAAGGGCAAGTCATTCTTTATTCTTTATCAATGATCAATATTCATGCTACTGGGGAAAAAACATGTTTCATCATGATCACATTTGCTCTACTAGAGTACTTATTATATTATATTTAGAGCCCCCATTTTAGTGGTGATTCCCTTCCTCAATTAGAATGGTCTCCATTTTCTTCTAATTCCAATCTCTCCACATTAAATCCCATGATACAAATATTTTTAGTGTGTAACTTGTCTCAGGATTGATCAATGTTATAAGTGCATAACTTGTACTCTCAAATTGGGTATGTTTAAAGAGTGTCCCTTACATTTATGGATTATATATTTCCCATTACCTGCATCTTTGGGGCCTATTATACATCTCATTATATTTTAATAATTAATGGTAATCATGTGTGCAAGAATTAGCTCATATGAATGTGATCTATTCCATGGCTTAATCTCTCACTTTCTCTCTCTTTTGAGAGTTCATCCTTATCTTTCATCCTAGTAAGCCCTCTTGAGTGGGAATCATGGGTCTATTCTAATTTATTTTTAACAACTCTTTTCTTTGAAAATATGTTGCTTCACCTTAATGTCTCACTACACCTTCTCAAATAGGGGCAAAATGTAGACATCCAATTCCTAACACCATTTGTGTTAAAATTATCAATCTTACTCAAATTACACCCAAATGCACATTTTAGGTCAAAACCTATAAAAAATCCTAAATAGTTCAAACTTGTCACTTACAAGTGCCAGTTTAGGTCAAATTATCCCTAAATAGGGCAATTCATTTTATAGGTTAGCTAACTTTAATCAAATCATTTTGAGTGAAAATGACCATTTCACCATTTAATGCTTTATATCACTCTTTTCTTCTAATTCATTGGTACATGTCATGTACCTTTGTTATTTATTATTGGCAACATCCTAAATAGGAATACGGTTCCAATGCATCTAACATCTCCTTCCAATTCTTCTCTAGTTAAATTACAACCCAATAATATGACTTTTTGACCATTCTGATTAATTAAGGGCCAATTTTCAAATAATTGCACAAATCTTGATTAACATTGCTTAAGTATAATTAATACAAATCAAGATCTTAAGTGGATTTTCCATGAGAGTTGTTCAATATTTCATTTTTAAAACTAATTCTTATTACCTGCATCACCTAGTGACATCACCTATGGGGTGGCATTGATCAAGCCATAAGTGCACAAAATATCTAGATTATGGGTCACCCATGCCTAGTTAATTCCTCCAATGCCTCTTCAATGCCCCTTCTTCTAAGGTCATGATGAAGATAATTTTTGATTTAATTCCAAATATTAGGATTATCCTCAACCACACATCTTCATCTCAAGATGGATGGTTCATGTTGATCCTAGCCAATCTAAGAAATCTATAAATAGATAGGCCATGGACACCATTTCTAAGATTTTTTTGGTGCAAGGTTATTATGCTCAAATATCTTCAAAGCTTAAACATTGTAAAGCTATAATGCTAAATTATTTCCACAAAGCTTCATTGATAGGCTAGTTTACTGGTTAATAATGAAGAGCCTAGGTTTTATGGAGTGTTCTTGAGTCATTGGAGGAGCTTACCACAATTTTTGACAAAGACAAGGATGCTTGATAAAGGGAGAACATGTTTTTGAGCCACATGGGTATGGTGAATCCATTTGGGAAGGTAATATGGTATTGCTTTATTTCATTTTTTTCTTGTTATCCTCTATAATTTCCATAGGAATAAATAGGCTTGGTTAGTTATTTATTTATGCATGTTTCATTGTTTATCGACTACTACTCGAGTAACTTGATTTTTAATCCTCTCTACACTTTCCTATCTTGGTTGATTTCTATGCACTTTCATCTCTTTCACTTAGCATGTCCTACCCCATACAGATTATTTGTGTTGGTCCTCTAGAGATTTAATATCCTCTTAGATATCTTTCATATGATCATCTTGTACTATTGATTTATATGCATTATGCACTAGCATCATATGCACCTTTCTATCATATTATGTACAAGAGCACCCTTTGTGCCTCTTTTTGTTCCTTGGTACTCATATGTCCAAAGTCTGTAAAATTCCATGCACCCAAAAACTTAAGTGTCTAGCTTTAACTACTTTATAAAGCATCTATTCTTGACTCACCTAACTAGAGTTATGCATAAAATCATTGGAATATTTCTCTTATAGGCTTGAAAGCACCATTTAATCACTTTATAAGAATATAAATCATAAAATATAATGAAATATATAGCTTACACCAAATGTCATTTAGGTTAACACAACACAACTGAATTATGACCAAAAATTTGGTTTTCGATGGTGTAAGTGCCCTCTTATTGCCTATATGGCTTCAATTTGTTATTGAAATGTCAAGGGAGCATTTTACCTAATAATGTGCATAGTTTGCATGCACCATTTTCCAATATACTATGGACAAAATATGGGCCCATCAACCTAATTTATAGCTTTTTGTGGTGCTTTTGGTACTTGGAGTCATAGAGCAAGACCAATTCTCCTTAACTCAGTACGTTGCATTTAATATGCTTATCATTCTAGAGCTTCTGGTGCACCTTATTTATCTACTGAATTAACCTTGTTTGGGTGTGTACCTCATCCAACTGCTCTAAGTCCTCCATCATTTCACTTAATGATTCTTGGTCATCCAAATCACCAATTCATGCTATGTAAAATGATGGCACTAAGAACTCGATCAGTGGAATTGCCTCTATGTTAAATAATAGTTAGAATGGTTTAGCCTTATTTAGACACTTATAGGTTGTGTGGTATGACCATAGACCTACTGACAGTCGATCATCTCAATATTTGGAACTAATGTCACATATTTGTATGATACACAATCCCAATATCTTTTTTAATGTTTTAGCTATGCCATTTTCTTAGAGATGATATGGGGTGGTATTGTGTTATGCCACTATGTACTTAGCTAGTAGTATTTTTCTAATTTCATTTAGGAAGTGTGTTCTTCTATCACTAGTTAAATTGAGTGGTCTCCCATAGTGACTTATGATGTTATCCCATATGAATCCTATAATATTGGTGGCAGTGTTGTTTTTAGTAGGCACTTCCTTGGCCCACTTTGTGAAATAGTCAACAACTATCAAAATATATCTTATGCATGTGCACATTATTATGGGAGTGATTGGCCTAGAAAAATTAATGGCCCATTTTTCAAATGGTGCCTAGACAAGAATGGGGATGAGAGGCATCTCATCCCATCAGTTTGGCTTCCTTGTGCAATAGCATATATCATGTGCCTTAGGATAATATTTTGAAACTTACAACAAGCTTAGCCACCAATAAATTTATTGTATCACTTTACATTCCATTGTGTTATGCACAATGGCCTCTTATGATCCCCTCATGTGCCTAACATAGAATAGAGTCTCTTTCATGTTCTAAAACACATTAGCATAAGACTTCATCTTGACTTAATTTATATAGCCACTCACTAATGATTTGAAATGGGATGATGTGAATGATGAGCTACTTCTTCTTTTTGGTCATCATGGTATGGGGTGCAAACCCAAACATATGAAATGTGTCTATCTTCAAAAAATCTTTGAGAATGTGTTAGAATCTATAGATTTATGCATCTATCATGTCATATTTCATGGGCACTATTGCATTTCTAGAATTGATGTGGGATAAATGTTCTGGTCTTAAGTTTTACTTCCTAAGTTTTACCAAAACTAAGAACTAGAGTTATTAAAACTAAACTATCCATCTACAAATGTGCCTATGGAGAATGGGCTTAGTCACAATGTATTTAATATCCTCATGATTGGTGAAAAATATGAATGGGGTCACCAACAAGTATTACCTAAATTTTTAGAGGTTGTAGACCATGGCCAATGCCTCACAGTTGGTAGTTATGTAATTTTTCTCTATCAGAGTCAATTTGTGGCTTTCGATAGAGATAGGATGATCTATCTTACCTTCACTAGGTTGTGCTAGAATAGTACCAATTGTAAATTTATATGCACCAACATGGACATGGAATGGAGTCATCTAGTCAGGAAACTAAAGGATAGGTGTTCTATCCAACTTGAGCTTAAGAGTTTCAAATTCATTCTCTTATGTTTTACCTTAGTGAAATGGGCCACCATTGCAAAATAGCTCCTCTAGTGGCACTTTGATCCTTTCTTAGTTCCTTATAAACTTTATAATAGTCTCAATGGCTAAAAGGCACAAATATATTTCTACATGGAAGGGGTATAGAGATGTAGAATAATAACAATCTTCACAGGGTCTATGAGTAGACCATCTTTGTAGATAATGTACCCAAGCAAAGTTCTAAATGGTGTTGCAAAGATGCACTTCTTAAGGTTCAAGGATATCTATAACTATCAACACCTCTTAAACATGAGTCATAAGTTATCATAATGGTCCTTCATGAGCCCATACATAATCTAATCATAAAGGTACACCTATAAGAACTTATGGATAAAATCCTTGAATGTGATGATGACAACTTTGGAGAATACAATTGGTGCATTATTGAACCCAAAGGGCATCAAATTATAGGAAAAATAACCCCATTTTATTCAAATGTTGTCTTAGTTATATTCTAATCTTTAATTTGGACTCAATGTTATCCAAATAAATCATTAGTGAAAGCATATATTTCACATCTTGTGACTCCATCCATGACTTCATTAATGAATGGAGTTGATAAGGGGTTAGTGACATAGGCAACATTTAATAATTGACAATCAACACAAATATGGATGAACCCATCCTTATTAATTCTAATCACCATGGGTCTCACCTATGCTGACTCTTACATTAGGTAGATTACTCCTATGGATAACATACCCTCAATCTCAATTTGGACCTTAGCATGGAGATTGGGGTTCATTCTATAGGGGCACTTTTTGATAGGTAATGCACCATCCACAAAATTTATGCTCATTTTTATAAGGGATGGGTGGGTGCCCTTCATGTCCTAGTAATTATGTGGAAACAAATATAGAAACTCATTTAGGAGTTCCAAAATTCATGCTAACTTGATGTCAAACCAATATGCAACCAGAGTCACCACCTTTGGTTCACCTTCTATCTTGATATAAAATTGGGTGGTCTTAAACAACATGTGGTATGTCTAATTTCTCTCCTAATGTGTGTCTTCAACTTGATTTATCCCCTTAGTTGTTTAGATGTGGATATGAGTAGGGTCTTCTTCCTTAGGGGAAATATCATCCACTTAGCACATGATCTTACTCTTTCTTGTTAAGGATGTATAATTTTGTGATTTCCAAACATCTTTATCTTCATCAATCAAGTCATTATTGAGTTCTTGTTCCTTGAAGAAAGTTTGGATCTCTAATCCTTTATCCACAAACATATCTTGTAGGTAATCCTATCAGATTTTAGTGTCCTCAAACACATCCCTTCAAATGATTTGTAATGGCTCAATCAATTCCATGTTATGTGAGGAAAAGGAGAAGGTGTGCACAAACTTATCCTTCAAGACATCCCAACCGGTTATCTTTTAGTGTATTTGATTAACCACATACCAAGATCATGCCCACATCATCAAGGTTATGTAGAAGGAGTACACCCATAGGTTCCTCAAGGCATTTACACCATAATCAATAAAAAAAATTCACATAAGTGTATCTGCACTATTTTATGTGAATCAATAGAGTATATAGAAATATCTAGGTCCTCATTGATTTTTTCAAATCTAATGGAGATGGCTGATTTTACATCTTGCCAAGTTGGCAAAATAAACCTCTGTGCTACCCATCAATGATCATCAATGATTTTTAAATTATAAACTAGTATGACCATCCTCTTTACTTCTTTCAAGATGAAATACTCTAGGTCATAGACATATTATTCTATAGGATTGTTCCCCTCATATTGTGGGAGCATTACATGTTTACCTTTGATCAGGTGAAACTTATTGTTTCCCTTATTACTATTAAAAGGGACTCTATATGAAGTATGATAGATCTAGACACATAAATTCCTCATAGGTTTTGGTGCCTTGGTGATCACTACATTACACCTCTAACTAGTCATTTTGTAAGCTTTTTTGACCCAACAATCACAAGTTACATTAGTATTGTTTGAGTTTGACTATCCATCATCCCAAGAAATCACTCTTTGGTCATTAAGGTTGATAATTTTGGTGCCTCATTTCATGATGTTGTAGATATGGTTTATCTCATCTTTAATATCAACACTTTATACATAAGAGGTTCCATAGTCACTTGAGAGGGGAATCATGACCCTCTCCTTGACATTTTCAAAGGCCATATAGTGCTTCTTAAAGCTCATACAAAAATTATTCATGTAGCACCATCAGCTAGCTAGGAGTGATGGATAATTATATTACTCAACCAAATCAATCACTTCAAATTCAACATGAAATTATATTCCCATAATATCTACAATGGCACATTTTATAGTGGTTGTATCCTAGATTTGTTTCTCCTAGAAAGAATGTGAGGGAAAGGCCTCAAGGCTAGCCTACCCGACTTCTCCTATGCATTCTTTGTCAAGACATTAACCTCAAAACTGATGTCCACAAGGAATTTAAAAATAAACCATCCATTAATGGTGGAATTTAATAGGATATATTGATTTACTCTGCATTTTATGTATACATAACTTTTCAGGCCCTTTCCATGTATGGTGCATAAATTTCAGCTAGATTTTCCCTATGATAACTCCTTAAACAAATAGTTTAAACTTTGTCCCTACTTAGGGTGAGTGTACAATTATCTTATTAATTTTCAAAAGAACAAGTACATAAGGGTGCCTTTACTCTGTTAACCCTTTTACATTGCATACATTGATTATATAGAGTTTTACCCATGACTGGTAAAACCAACTAATCCTATAACCAATTATTGATGGGAAAATAACTCATAAGGTAGTTCTAATTAATAAATACAAAACATGAAAACTAACTAAAATTAAAGCTAAGAAACTTTATTCTATGGGGGTGTATTTACAAAAAGATGCATGCCCCATTTACAAAAAGATGCATGCCCCATTAACAATATTTATTTATTAACCTACCAAAAATCTAACCTAATGTTAAGACATTGGAACAAGTCCTAACAAACCCCCCTATGATCCAAAGTTAGGTATTTAGACACATACCAATATTTTTTTTGAATTTTACAAATTTGATTCTATCAAAGGTTTTTATGAAGATATCAGTTGTCTGATCGGCAGTTGGGCAATATATTGGATCAAGAGCTTTCTTTGCCACCAGGATTCACAAATAGTATTATTTGACATCCATATGTTTTATTCTAGCATGAGACACTAGATTCTTAGATATATTTATTTCACTTTGATTATAAATGTATAACTATGTAGGAGAAAATTGAGAAACCTGAAGATCTTCAAGAATATGATGAAGGTAAACAATTTCTCTAGAAGCATCTAATGCTGCAATAAACTCTTATTCTGCTGATGAATTTGCCACTATGTCCTACTTCTTACAACACCAAGCAATGGAAGTTAAACCCATATGCATAGTGTATCCTATGGTTTACACTCTGTCATCCACACATCTACCAAAATCTATATCACAATATCTAACAAGTTTAAAGTTCTTGTTGTGGCAGTATTCAAGGCCATATGTTTTCATTCCCTGAAGGTAATGAAGTACTCATTTTGCCACATGCCAATGAATTTCTCTAGGCTCATGCATAAACTTAGATAAAATTTTAACTAAAAATGAAATATTGGGATTGGTAGTCATCAAGTATATCAAACCTCCCACCAATTGTCTATATGTGGTGCCATCAAAAAAGGCACTGCTATCATCCTTACACAATTTTAAATTACTTTCCATGGGAGTGAGAGCAGGTTTGTAATCACTCATGCCAAACCTATCTAATAACTCAGAAATATACTTATTTTATGAAATGAAAATACTATGTTCTTTCTGAATTACCTCTATTCCTAGATAGTAGTGAAGAAGTCCAAGATCTATCATCTCAAACCCATCTTTTAATTCCTTCTTCATAGACTTTTTATGGTTTTCATCATTACCTATGATAAACAAGTCATCAACATAGAGAACAAGTATCACCATTTTCTTACCCTGCACTTGAAAATAGAGATTATCATTAGATTCACTATGATGAAAACCAATAGATTTCAAGTATGAATCCATTTTCTCATACCAAGCCCTGGGTTCCTATTTGAGCCCATACAAATCTTTTATCAATTTACACACTTTGTGTTCAACACCCACCTATTCAAAACCCTGAGGTTGTTTCATTTATACTTATTCCTATAAATTTCAATTTAATAAATCACTTTTAACATCCAATTGATGTACTTTCCAACCATTTCATGCTGCTAAGGCAAGTACCATATGAATAGTGTGCCATTTGGTAGTTGGTACAAAAGTTTCCTCATAGTCAATACCTTCTTATTATGCATATCCTTTTATAACAAGTCATGACTTATGTTTATCAATGGAGCGATCTAATTTATACTTAGTAATATAAAACCATTTACATCCAATGTGTTTAATATGTGGAGGAGGATCAACTAAAACCCATGTATTATTGCTAAGTATGAAATCATACTCATTTTTCATTACCTATTGCCAAACATGTTCAGTAGAAGCCTCCTAAAAAGTGGATGGCTCAGTGGAAGAAGTAGTAGCAACCATACCATAATTTACCTATTTTCAAGCATTCTTGGGCCTTATTAGACCAACTTCATCTTCTTTCAAATCAAAAAAAGTACTTTGAGCCCATTTTGGATACTTAGTTAAATTTCTCAAATTAGGGACTCCAGAATTTTCATCATGTGCATCATTCAAAGGGGGACTTAGAGAATTTTCAATAATTTCTAAATCATCAACCTATGAACTTTTAGATGAAGGAGAGGAAAGTGAAGTAATTTGAGTCTCATACCATAATTTTGAAGATTTATCCCCATTATTCAAACCCTTATCTCTTTTTGTATTTTTCCTCTCTAATCTATCAAGTTGAGAATCAATCTCTGCAGTGTTCATTGTCCCAAACTCATCAAACATTACATCTCGACTCACTATGAATTTTCTTGTATGCTATGAAAGAAAACAAAATCCAATTTTATGTTCAAAATAACCAAGAAAGATGCATTTTTGACTTCATTGTTCCAACTTATTTCTATGTTTAATAAGAACCAAAGTAAAACAAAGACATCCAAACACTTTCAAGTGTTTAACCTTTGGTGTAAACCCATAACATGCCTCATATGGAGTTTGTCCCAAAAGTGCAACTATGGGGGACCTATTTCTCAAATACACTATAGTACTAATGGCTTCTACCCAAAACTTATCATTAAGTTGTTTATAATGTAATACGGCACGTGTTATGCCCTCTAAAGTTCTATTCATCTGATCAGATACTCCATTTTGGTGTGGAATATAAGCATTACTATATTGTTGATGAATTCCATGTTCTTAAAAATAATATGAAAATTCATTTGAGGTATACTCACCTCCATTATCTGAATGAAGAGTGGCCAAATGTGAACCTGTTTGTTTTTCAGCTAAGTGTAACCAATCAAAATACTTAGCAAAAAATTTAGATTTATTTTTCATAAAAAATACCCAAGTCATGCAAGGAAAGTCATCAATAAAAAAGAAAAAGTATCTACACCCACCAATGGATGACTTTTTCATGTCACATACATCACTATGAAAAAACTGCAAACACCTATTACCTCTCTAGTATGACTGTTTAGGAATTTTTTTCATATTTTGTTTGCCCACAACACATGAATTACAAAGAATACTATCTTTGTGAAAAGTGGGAAACCCATTCACCATACCATATCTCTAAAAATTCACTAAACAGTGGATATTCAAATGTCTATAGTGGAGATGCCATAGCCGCTATGTAGACATAGTACCTGTACCTATGTCAACAACTACCACAAGTTTTGTAGTGGGAGGAAACACTTTACAATGCAATCTAACCAAGTTTCAATCTTCATATCCTATATACATTGTTTTATAATCATTCTTAATTGAATTGATGTAAATGAGCCCATTTTCAAGTACAATTTGATAACCTTTTATTTGAGTAGTTACCAAAGAAAGTAAGTGTTTATTCAATGTGGGAACATAACAAACATCCTCCAAGTATTTAATAGACCCATTAGGAAGAAGAATTTGAATAGATCCAAGTCCTAGTGGTGTGTGCATAGACTTATCTACTAATGCATCTAGAGAGAGAGAAGCTTCCTTAAAATACCAAAAGAAATATCTTCTAAATGTCATGTTTTTGGTTGCTCCTATGTTTAAAACCCATACATCTGTGAGTTCATCTCTAGCCTCATATTTAATATAATCAATGTGCCCCAAAGTAGTGAATAAAAATTCATGGGCAACAATACTACACTCATCATAGTCATGATCAACATACTAAGCAGAGTTAGACTTAGTCATTTTTTATGGCCTCTGAATCTTATCAAAAGGAATCCTACATTGTGAGGCAATGTGACCAAATTTTCCACATCTATGACACTGAATGTCTGATCTAGCTCAACCTCTACCCCTATATGAGTTGTGACCATGTCCTCGATCACTTGTTTCATGTGAATGTGATAGGTTGTATTTTTGGTTATTTAAATGACCCCTACCTCTATTTTGAAATCTGTCTCCTCTATAACCTTGACCCCCTCTATAACTATTTCCTCTAATGTTTTGATGCCCAAATGAAGATGAACTAGGTTTTGACTCTAAAACATGGGCTTCATCAGTTTTATTAGATTTAATGGGTAGAGAGAGGTCATGTTGGATGAGAAACTTAGCCAATTTATCAAACGTAATATATGTGATCTTGTCAGAGACATGCAACATTTCAACAAAATTCCTATAGGACCCAGGTAGTCCTTTCAATGTAGTAGTGACTATGAGATCATCTAGTTTTCCAAACCCATCCTTAGTGTACTTAGTAGTGATATTTTTCCATTTATACATATATTTTACCATATCCCAATCTTCATATAATGATAAAGTAAACAACTGCATATGAATATCTATCTTCTTATGCTTGGGTTTCTTATCATACAAATCTAACAATGTTTTCCATGCAGTGTAACTATGAGGAGAATTTTCAATATGAACATAATTATCACGAGTACAATAGTATTTAATGATAATTAAGGCCTTAGAATCATGTAAATTGAATACATCTAATTTAGCTTGTTTTTTTGGCAATGTGGGATTTTCATTCTTGACAATATCCCATAACTCATTAAAAACTAGTGAAGCCTCCATCAATCATTTCTAATCAGAATAATTGGAAATTGTTAATCTATCACCATCTAAAAGCAAATTTTGAATTTTTGACATCTTGAAATAAAAATAAGTGTAGTAGAGAAAAGTATAACAAAATTCAAAAGAGATGAAACAAATATCACACTCACTGGACAAGACACTTCTTCTATTGGGTTTTTCACTTAACCTTCGCATAGAGCAAAAAAAGTAAACAAGAATTTTTTATGGGTTTTACACTTAACCTCACCAAAAATAATGATTACACACTTATTTTTCCAAATTAAAAACCTTATTCCACCAATTACACCCTTATATCACCACAACAATGTAAAAGAAATAGAATTTTAATTCCTTTTTTTAATTTCTAAAACAACACAATACAATAAGTATGTGTTTCACAAATTTCAAGGCATAAAAAAAATAGATTTAAAAGGGAATTTTCATTTTACAAAAATTATATTCTAAAGAAAAAAATTCTTCCAAAAAGAAGGGATTTGAACCCTTGACCTCCTCCTTGCAAGCTTCTTTACAAAATAATCTTAATCAATTGCTCTAAGAGCATTTTTAGAATATAACACTCATAAACTTGTACTTATGTTGGGTTTTGCCTATGAGGGAAAATTAAAAAAATTACATGTATGTAAATGAATCCAAATTTTTTCCTTTTTAACATTCTCAGTAAAAATTTCTCATGTGAGACCCAAGGTAAAATTTTTGATATCCAAAAACATTAGAAACATGAAAAAAATATTTCCCAATTTTATTGCAGCACCATTTTTGCTTAGGACACCATGGCTACTCCTAGAAATTTCACCTCCTCTCACTATTGGAGTCCATAAAAATCTTTATATGTAGTGTAAAATGGATTTTGGCTAAGTTTTATCAACTTTTCAAGGTATTTATTGCTGGAAATGGATTCAAATTGCAGCCAGGGCGTTGGAAGGCCATACCATAGGCCATACAACTCAAAAAAAAATTCTAGATTTTCCTTTGAGGATGAAAAACATGGGTTTTAACAAGATTTTTAGGTGTTTTTGGATTCAAGAGGGCTAAGAATGAATGCAAATAACAATGGCAGCCATGAATGAAATATTACAGAAGTTTTCAATAGGTAAACAGGCCATACAAGTTTGATTTTGCAAAAGATTAATGAATTTAATAACATTAAAATGCTAAGAAATTCATTTTAATCTCATATGAGGAGTTTAAACATAATAAAATGGAGTATGAATGGCCAAAAATGACCAGATGGTAGTACATGAGAAATACACAGGTTTAAATGTAAAAAAAAATATTTGAAAAATTAAACTAATTTAATAATTTTTCAAACATTTAAACCAACAAAATAATTTTCATTATATGGCATACCTTATTTCATGCCATTTTATTTCACATGAATTTAACTTTTGACCTTGCCTTCCTTTCAAATTCACCAATGCTCCCAAAATTCACTGTGCTAGACAAAACCATGCTCTGATACCACTGATAACTCCTTGAACAAATAGTTTGAACCTTGTCCCTGTTTAGTGTGATTGCACAAGTATTTTATTAATTTTCAAAAAAATAAGTACATAAGGGTGACTTTACTTCGTTAACCCTTTTACATTGCATACATGGATTATATAGAGTTTTACCCATGACCAGTAAAACCAACTAATCCTATAACCAACTATTTATTGGAGAATACCCCATAAGGTAGTTCTAATTAATAAATACAAAATATGAAAACTACCTAAAATTAAAACTAAGTAAATTTATTTTATGGGGGTGTCTTTACAAAAACATGCATGCCCCATTAACAATATTTATTTATTAACCTACCAAAAATCTAACCTAATGTTAAGACATTGGAACAAGTCCTAACAACATGGCATTCTCTAAAAGAAAATTATTTAATAGGGGTAGCATTCCTTTTTTATGTAGGAGGCAAAGGATCTATGTTAGCTCTTGTACCTCAACCTTCTAGCTATCTTGATTCTTATGGGAGGAAGAAACTTATGCCTGTATATATTGCACTAGTTGGAGTTCCCCTTGTAGTTTTGGAATGATGTTCATGGCCTATTACAAGACATCCTTTTGGCATGCAGGGTTAGGGTAAGGCATAGCTTTGGGTTTTGATCATGTTATGCACTTAGTGTAACTTAGTTCCCCATTTATAAGCATAACTTTGGTATTGTTAAAAATGATGGCTGAGTGGTGAGTCCACTATGAGTGTCACCTCCACTTTGGCTTTCTTAGTGTTGGTTAGTTGTGCCCTCATAACCCATTTATATAATTTTGGATCACACCAAATTATTCTTGAAATTTATATATGTTTGTCTAGCCTTGGGTCAAAATTTATACATGTTGAGGCATTCCTCATCCTTACGTGTTCATCAATAATACCCACATGTTGGATGTGTATGGTAGTCATGTTGATAGTGTTTGGTCGAACCATACTTGTACCATGATCTTTGTGGAAATTTCCCTCCATTGAATCCTCCACCTCACCCTTTGGTGCCTCTTTACATCCCATTGCCTACATTATACTTACCATATCCCTCATTTCCTTAGATTACCTACCCTCTAGCTATTGTAATTGTTTGTCATGCACCTCTCTCCATATTTTTTTGCATTTCATCAATTACATGATAATCAACTATGGTATGAGTGTAGGCATCACACAATAAAAAACATATGGTTTTGTTAACCTAACTAGAATGTTGTAACAAAGGATAGTTGTGAGCATCATGCACATCATGAAAAAACTCATAGATTTGAAGCAATGTGTGCACATTCCTTTGAGGGAAGTTATTCATGTTATGGCCTTCTGTCTTATAGTTAGTGTACCATAATCCACTTTGAGCATCTTATGATGAACTAGTGGTCAGTTTTTTTAGTTGGTTGGCCATGGATGAAATCTATACTTCCATGAATGGGATAATCCTAGTGTTGGCACTTTTAACTACATCAGATCTAATAATAACATCAAGTTCTTGTCAAGGATCTATGAATGGCTTCATAGAGAGTGTCCTTCTAATTGTTACTAGAAATCCTCAAATAAACCATTGCACATGTTGGGAGGGGTGAATGTAATAAGGAAGCTTGAAAGGAAGATTTCTAAACATAACATCATATAGGCACATGTTATTTGATATCCATTGACTAATTTCCTTGAGCGTGGTGATGCTCTACTATTAAAACTTAGGTATGTCAAATTCCTTTAGAAATGCTTCCTTCAATCTATCATAATCAATCATATCTTGGTCAGAATAAAATTTCTGATATTAGGTATGAGTGAGATAAAACATAGTTGTCATGAATTATGTTATCTTATGCTTTAACTAGGTTATACCCTAAGCATTCCATTGAAGCTCACATTTTAACATATGCTCTATGGTATTTTACATGCCTTTATATTCTAGAAAGTATATTTCCATCTCATAATATATATATTATGTGGGGCACTAGAATCTAAGGAACTTTCCCCCTTGGTACTTATCTTTGTGGTGGTCCCCCAATGCCTCTAATCACTAGGTTGGGTATCAACCCAATTATTTTGGTTTTAACTATTAAAGTCAACAGTGTCAGGTAATCACTTGTGGTTCCAATACACTTTTTATAGGTTGTTTCCCAATTTGTATAACTGATAATTATTGAATTTTCACTACTTTCACTCACATTCTATTTTTTTGAGCTAACACTTGAAGTTTCATAGGTACCTTCACTTATCTCCTCATAAGGGACAACTTATTCAATCATAAAATTATATTTTAAATCTATAAATTGGTTAAATTTAATATTGATAATAGGGTCAACTATCAATTTTATTTCTTCTCATGGAAGATTTAATGCATGAGTTACCACTATATGTTCAAAGGGGGTAGGTGATTTTGGTGCATACTACATGTTCAAATTCTATAGGGACCTATTATATTCTTCACCCATAAATAATTGATCTTGATCTATGTGTTCATTATTTCTCTTTACATGCTATTATAATTCAAGATATCTTTCTCTATGCCCTTCTTGCTTGTTATAAGTTCTCTCAACACTTTTAGGTTCTAGATATTCCATCATTTTATGCCTTCTCTTGTTATAAGTATATCTTATAAGCTCTTAAGTGTAAATTTTCTCATCCCTTTCCATTTTACTTTACTTACACATCCCTTTCTTCCCCATTAGATTTTTCATATGTGAAAGGATTTTAGCCTTCCATTCTTACGATTTCAAGTCCATAATCCACCATTAGTTCCTCAAGTGCTATATCAAATTATGTCACAAATGCATTTATAGGATCATGAAAGAATTTGTAATGTACTTCTTTAGCAAATGAGTACATCAATAATTTAAACTTAAGTGTATATAACTATTCAATGCTTCTTGTAAAAATTTATTTATAGATCAAGTCTTAGTGGCATCAAGGTTCTCAATATTTTCTAAGCACTCTTTCCTCCACATAAGGCACAATCCATATATTCATCTTCTATGGATCATATAAGTAGCCAACCATCAATACACATTCTTAGATAGTTCACAAAAGAAGACCTCATATAAAGCATCATATATGTTGTTTTAGACCCACTTCCTTAGCTTTTGTTCTTTAAAATATGAATGCTTTAGTTGAAATCTATCTTCCACCTATTTAAACTAGTGTTTGATGTTCTTGAGGGAGATTCAGAGCATTATTATGTTGCACCATTGCAACAATAAAATTTAACAAGGGTCCTAACAATGGAACCATTATATTATAGAAAAGGGTTGGTTATCTAAGTCATTTACTTTGTTAGGCACTCATCTAACTATCTAAGTAAAATATAGACCTATTACAACTAGGCACAAACCTAGAATAATCATGTATCACTCAACATTTATCACTCTATTACACCAACATCAATTCACATAAGGCACAAGATTTATGAACTCACTCAAATCATAATAGAGAAAGAAATATGGCCCATATTAGGATAGTCATGCCATAGTGAAACTCATTTTTTAGGGTACTTGGTCATTAAAATATTGGTATTGGCAAGTTCATTAGCATAAGCTATTTTGCGTGGATTTCAATTATCTATAGGTGTAAATCCTATTCAGAGAACTTTTTAGGATCATATGAGCACAAACCTATACTAGCTTGATATTAGGATCTCAAGGGTATAATATTTTGTATTAATAGTATTATCACCATTAATCATGAATATAAGTCAACGAAATTACTTTATGTTAAGGGTTCATGCTTACACTAGTGCTTTAAACATAGATATCATTGCTTGACATGGGGTCCTTCCTACACTTGGAGTATTTATATATAATGTGCTGACATCATCACTTACACTGAGATGACATTAATGAATTAGATTTAAATCATTCTAAAACTTAGCATTCATCTATTAAATCTAATTATTACCACTATTACAAACATTTTGTAAGACATAAACACTACCATAGCCATATACATTAGATCAATACTTAGTTAAGTGTAATTCCATTCTTCATTAAACATTGTTTGGAAAAATAGAGTACATGAAAAGTAAAATAGATAAAATGCTCATCTAAAGCTGTTAAAGGCCTAGAGGCTCATAGGTGAGGTTGGGAACTACAATTGGGAACCTTCAAGGCATATATACTAGTATTAAGTTCCAATGTCAATTGCTTCAGTAGGTCTAAAACCAATTTTATAAAGTTTTGATATCTCAATGTTGCATCTCCTATAGACTAGTTTGATATTGTCTTTATAGAACAGAGAAGCATATTTGAGCTATGGTGGAGGGTGCACACTAGGTACTGAGCTAGATCCTTGGTTGATAATTTTTCCTACTCCATCACCTTGCACCTTTTTCACTCCAGTCACCATGTGTAGCCACTTATGAAGATGCCCTTCAAAACCTAGGTTCCAAGTAACTACTTGATAACTAGTGAAAGATCTGTGAAGATTATTTCAACTAGCATAAAATGTGCTAGAACAATAATCATTCCAAATTATCACATTGTATCAAGATATATATTGAGCTACAATAGATCCATACTTAGCGAAAAAGGGACCTAACATTAGTTTATATAGTAGAGTTAATATTTTGTTATTTTCTGGTTGTAATATTAGAAATACCGCTTAATATTTTTGTTAATTAGGTATTTAACATAATTATGATTTTAATTTATTATAAACAAATTTTAGATATATTAGTTACTAAAGTTTATAATTTATAAGTTTTGGTTTATTTGTCTATTAAGTTTAAAATAAATCTACATTGGTTTTATATGTGTTTAGGATAGTCAGGGTCTCTAGTCTAATGTTAATCCGAAGTAATAATAATTTTTGTATGTGTTAGTTGTCAAATATAAAATTTATTTTTATAATGGAAAATATTGGGTAAAAATGACGTCCTTAAAAACATGTGTGGAAAAATGTATGTGAAAAACTAACTAATGCAGAGAATGGTAATCAATGCAATAGATACCATTTATGTTATTAATAATTAGGTGGAAATGATCAAAGATAAAGGCTACAAATTTAAAATTTAGTTAGAATCCTAAGACTCAATATAAATATATTTATGTACTCCTTGATGTGTCAGTGACAATCCCAACACTCACTAAAAGTGAGAGTGTGAATAATTGCATTTATATATGTAGGTTATCACTAGAAGAAAATGTGTAAGTGATATGCCAATGAGATTTTAAACACTCACTAGAAGTGAAATCATGAATAGTTATGTAGTTATCACTATAGTTAGTGTGAATATCTGGTCTAATTTTGAACATATATGTACATTTTGACATATATGTTTGTTTCCTATGTATATGATTTGGTTCCTATCCCTATGTCCATACTAATAGGAGGAGTTTTAGGAATATTAGTATGCAACATAGTTTATTAAGATACATTATTAGCGAGTGTGTGAGTTAATAAGTTGCACATGTGTTTGGAAAAACTCACTTATGTTTTGTATAGTGTTATGAAGAGATAGACTAGGATTCCTATTATATAGGAGAGTAAAATTATATTTAAGGATGTATCAACCACTGAATAATTAATTGGGTTTTATGTGCAAGATCAAATCAAAATTAATAGGTTCAAGGTCAAAGATCCATTATAAGTAATGATGATTTATATAATCCTATAATTTTTAGTTATTGTTGATATATTTTTAGTAATTTTTGATGCGTTAGATTCATAGAGTGCATGTCCTAAGGAGTGCACCAGGAAAGGTGTGGAGTCATTTATATGATTCACTAGAGATGTTCATATTATTCCATTATACATACATATCATCGCAAGAACACCTTCAATTTTGTTTAGCCTCATATAGGTCTATTTCGCTTTATTCCTTTTATTCTTCTTAGTATTTTGAAATTTCCAAACTAAATATATCTTGATTGATCAAGTTTTGTAGATCATTCCCTTTATTTCTTACTAAATCAATAGGGTCGATCCAGTATGCTATTAATTTGTGACCTTTTCCTAGTAAATTGTCATATTTGATTTAGTTGTTTTCTTTCTTCTAATTAAATTTATCTTGATCAATTTGATTATTTTTTATTTTTACTAAATTGGCATGGTCAACTTAGTATTGTGTCATTCATGATTCATTATAATGAATTGATTGGGATTAATTTCATTTGAATCTGAGCTAGGTGACTTTTAAGACTTTGAAAGATATTTATAGGGTTCATAATGTTATTTTTATAGGAGAACAACACTCATATAATAAACTTACATACACAAAGTATACTCTAACTAGATAAAAGGAATTGGAAGATAATATTTTACTCTTGTGGAGTTCTAATCTTGATAAAGGTATTTGAAGCTCAATATGAGGATGACACACCAAGAAAATACCCTTTAGTCTTTATAGTCCCCAACTAAGTACACTTAGATCTTATTAATAGTAGTTTGAGGTCTTAACCTTTAAAAAAGCTTGTAATGTGTCACTAGAGATAAATGGCAGATTGATTCACCAACAAGTCTATTAAAGGTAAGTATCCCTATCCCTAATCTTATTTTTTATGACATTTATTATATAGACATATTTTTCATGTTGTTAGAGTAGTATGTTTTTGTTACTTCTATCCTCACATTAATTATTTTTATCCTTATACTAGTGTTGTTGATCTAGGCCTATAGATACATAACTTTAAATTTCCGTTATCAATACTTAGGTTAGTTTTAATACTATTATATTAATTGAAACCCTTGTATCAATTTGGAATTTATATCTTGTTAGTTTACATCATTACCGTCTTGGATGTATATTTCCCTTGTTTGTTAGTTATTTTCATGTGGTTTCCTTATTTTATCCTTGATACCCATTTACAAACAAATCATTATTATAGCCTTAGCCCCATTTTGTGTCATGACTCTTTATGTGTATGGAGGTCCTAGTATGGTCTTATCACTTTCTTATATTAAAGGATATTTATATTTTTACTACATTTTACATCATATAATGCCATTTTAATAAATATTAATAAAATAAGGCTTGAACGAATCAAATTATATGAGACTTGATTGTGAATGTTAGATGATCATATTATTAAGGGTAATTTTCTATATATGTGATCATATAAGGAACCTATGCATGGTATGGTACTAAAAATGTAGTATAATGTGACATTATAGGCATAGTGGACCCATAATATAGAGAAATAATATACGTAGGCTAACCATGACATAGGAAAATATAGGAAAATATTATTTTAGACACTTTGATAGCATCTGAAGTCACACAAAGGAAAAATTAATAGTTGATATATAGGATTTCATACATTCTCCATAAAATAGATAGGCTATTATTGGTTAAAAATCAATAAAAAGTCAAGATACAAGGAAGAACTATATTAGGGGATGATGATAATAAGAATATAATAAAGGGAAGATATACTAAATACATCCAAATGTGTTTGCATGGATTAATTATGAAAAAATACACTATGGAAAATGGTCTTGTACAAAAATTAGGTCTCTACCAAATGTACATTGAGTTTTGAGTGAAGTTGTAGGTATTTTACCTAAATATGAAACACTAGGGTTCAATGTCACAATAAAATGGTTAAAATATATGAAAAAATGATATGTAAAGTAATATATTCCAAAATATTAAATCACAATGATACTGATCCAAAAATAGATACTGGAAGCATGAAAATTGATTGAACAAGCAATGAGAAGCAAAAAATTGAGAAAGGGAGATGAAATTGACACACCTATGACTTTACTAGATTTTTGGCACTAGATCAAGGTTATTTTGATCATGAATTTGGATCAAAAAGATCATCCAATTTATTTATTAATATTATCAACTATCAAACAAAGGTTAAGAAGTATCTGCAACATACCATGTGCTTGAAAAATAGATAGTTTATATTTTAAGGGATTAAAAACATATGGTTCAAATAAAAATTATGATTTGAGTACATAATTGGGTTATTATAAGAAAATTATTCTATTTCAAAAAATGGCATATGATTTTGAGTTCTTATTCAAACATTATGGCCTCTATAAGTTAGAGGAATTTTCATGGTTTCAAAACCATTGGTTTAATCAAATGGAAATTTCATTACCACCCTAGTGGTTTTATAGTTCCATGTGGTAGTTTTATGACCAATAAAATATTTTTACAAGGTTATATGATAATTATATAATTGATTTGATAGTGTTTTAATGTCATCTGGAATTTTTTTAACATCCCCAATGGTTTTGATCGTGAGTAATGCACACAAAGTTTAATGGATAGAGATGTGTTTGGGATTTAGTTTCTAACTCTTAGGATTTTTTTAAAGCTCAAGGAAGTGGTATTTTTAATTCATGAGAAGGATTTTTATTCAATATTAAGGAAGGGGTATTGTGATTTTATGAAACCATGGAGATTCAAAATAAGGGAATTCAATTGATTCAATAATTCTCATGCATACAAAGAGTTTATAAGTGTATTTACTTAGTGTTAAGTGTAATCAATATATTTGATTAAAGTGTTATTTATAGTAGAGGAAGCATAATGAGTGAATGGGAGATCTGAGAAGTGTAGAAAAGGTAGTCAAATATAGTGAACCTCTCATTTTAGGAATACATAACTACTATAGTTGAGTATATTAGTCTCTCTTACTAAAGAATCAAGTCGTCTTTTGAGGTTAGTGTCCTTGTAATCCCAATAAGCTAAAATATTGTAAACAACATAACATAGTGAATATGAGGAAGCATGAATTCAATCTTACTATATTTTTATGACATTAAGCTTCTCCAGGGTAATGTCTTGTGTATCTCTCTTTCATGTTGTGGTTGTTTCCATTGAATACATGTTTTTAATTTCTTGTAGCTAGTCTAACATAACAAACATTTAAGAGAGCTAAATACTTATCTACCACAAGTATAATAATTTTTATTAAAGGTTAAATAGCTTCACATTTATTTTTTACTTTTATTCAAGTTCATTGAATGGAAATATTGTATGAAATAGTAACATGGATAGAGTGTGAAGGAATGCATGTAATGTATGTAGCATATGGGGATTTCATGTGAAGGGTTTCATATTATATTGTATGATGTATATTATAGTAATAAGATTTTAGGTTTTTATTCTATGGTATAAAACTTGGGGATAACACTTATTATAAATTATTCATGTTGTTGAAGCTTAGTGTGTAATATCCACATAGATTATGGATCAAATTAGTATAGGGAAGGATTTTCATTTTCCTTGAAAGGGTTTTATAAATTTGTTTTGCATTGTTTTATATATTAATATATGTTTTCTTTTTAACAAATAAGTTTGTTAGAGGTACAATCACTAAGAGGGGGTGAATTAGTGAGCCTAGATATTTCAAATTTAGTTCCAATCCTTCCAAACTCTTACTCATTCAATACATATAGTCAGGAGGCATACACAACATTCATATAAATTAACAAGAAAGACAATTCAAAATAAAGCACATAACACATGACATATGTGGGAAACCCTCTTGTGGAATAAAACCCACTAGAACCTAAAATTGGAATATTGTCCTATAAAATAAGAACCAATTTAGACTAGAAAACTATTAATCAAGGAACTACCATTATTGATTTTAGTGAGACTATAATCCCATAAGGAGATAATGCACCTATCTAGCTGAGCACCCACAATAACTAGACTTTTAGAAAGTTTCACCATGAAAGGAAGAAAACACCCATTAGATGTTGAGAACCCATAAAAAACCAATGAACACATCCACATTTGAACTAATGTCTCCAACACTTGATGATGGAACTCTAATTATCACTCTTCACCTTTTCTCATACTCAATTAGTAAAAACACTATTATATTAATAGAATTATGACCAACAAGTCATAAAAATAGCCCTCAAACTAATCTTCTCATAAAATCATCCATAACACACTCTACTCCTCCTTTATTCCCTAATTCACACACACAAGCCTCTCTCAAATCTCTCCCAAGTCTCTATCAAATAGCCTCTTGAGAATACCCATCCATTCTACCTCTTCTAGGCTTATTATGTCTAATGACCTATGTGATTACCTTCAACATCTTAGTCAAATAGGTATATTTGATCCTTTTCACTCTCTACTAATATTCAATAACTTGTACCTTCTCTTTTAAAGGTTATTACCTTCACTTGGTTCCACATTCTCACTCCCTCATTCAAGTCTTATAAGTCTAGAAACCAACACATCTTTTTCACTATTTATAGAGCATTCTTGATAATCAAAATCTTAGTCATCCATCAGGAATGCCTTAACCCTTAAGGAAACTCTCACATTAAGACACAACTCAAAAATAATCTTTATAGGCCAGCCATAAAATCTATGGGTCACCCTTAAGTAGCTATATTTTTTAATAAGGCCCTTGTAGCTCTTATATGTCTCATAGAGAAATATTCACCCATTTATCAATTCATTGATAAAAAAAGAACATAGGATCACTTTAAAATACATGAGTCCACTCTTTGTGACCTCTTTAGTAGCTTCAAATGATCATAGTGATCTTTTTTCACCTCTATGTATGCTCAAACAACTCAAACACTAACCTGATGCATAAGAACATTATGGATGAAAACACAATCATATTATTAAGCATTATTCATACTCAAGATAGAATGATCACACCTCAAAAAACCATATAGATAATCCTCATGGAGTCTAAAATACTCTCAAATAGCTAAGTCATCATGAGACATCAAAATAACATCAACACAAGCTCAAACATCTTTCTTAGGTCACTTTCAGAATAAACATGAACACATAGTCAAGTTTGAACCTTAATATCTTTGATTATACACACTTTCATATCTTCAAATTAGGTTCATTATATGTGCCATGGAGTTCTCTTCATATTTTATTTTTACAACATGAGAAAATTCATCTTGGATAAAAAAATATGGTCCAAAGTTGAGACACTAGTTTTTCTCTTGTTAAATTTGAATATTTAAATGACAACGATCATATTTAAACTTAGAACATAATTATTTCATCTCATGTCCTCTTAGATTTAGATCAATCTTGCATCATTGATCTTCTTTGAAATTTAATGCATAGGTTCTAATGCTCAAATGTTAAACATCTGATAGTTGACCTTATTTCATGTAATCTTGAAATGTTGACTCAATATGCACCATTGATCTCTACGAATCAGCAAGGTCTTTATTATGCAATGCACACCATTTGATCAATCTATATGAACATTTGCTCAGTTTTGATATTTATCCTTTACATTTGCTCAGTCATTAAATAACATACATTTCTTTCCATCTCACTACTTCTTAAAATCTTAGAGTAATAACATTCTGTCAATCTCCTTGAGACTTGCTTGAACTTTACCTTGTGCAAAAGTGACTATAGGAACCTTTATTATCTACCTGATTATCCATTTTTAAACCTTAATAACTTCTTCTATGCTTATATGCATAACTTCAAATTTTGACCATATGATCTCTTTACATAGGATAATCCATCCATTTAATAAACAACTCTAGAAAACCACATAGGTATGAGATATGACATCATCAACCTTCTCACTCAAAATTTTCTTTCATAGAGCCAACTATGTCTAAAACTTCTTACAAGGGAAAATTTTATTATTCATATCTTTTGATGTGTTTCATATTATGATCTAAAATTTAGTGCAAATAAACTAAGCTCAAAACTAAACAAACCCATACGATCACCTTCTCTTGAAACATCCATACGTGAAAGATATGACTGCATTGAAATGCATACTTGACTCTTCTTGACACATTAAAAATTTGGATAAGTATGGGAAAACATTGTAAAAATTCTTGGGAGCCCAAATTTACACTTACATATCTTTTGAGACACTTCAATGCATGATCTAAAATTTAACACATAGAAACTAGGCAAAAAAATGAACAAACCCATATGATAATTTTGTCATGACACCTCCACTCATGTGCATTTTTACCTCATCAACATTATTAGTTCGACTCTATTTGAGCCCTCTTAAAAATTTGGCTATGTATGGGAACATAGTGAATTTTATCTGAGTAACCAAATTTGCATCCTCATATCCTCAACCATGTTCTATTGTATGACTTGAGATCTGGTGCATAAAAACTATGGACTACTATGATGAAAACCATATGAACAACTCCCCTTGACTCATTTTCACATGAAAATGGTGACATTATCAAACTGTCTACTCAGATTTCCTACCACTAGTCTCAGAGTGTCTAGATGAAAACTATGGAGAACTAGATGAATACCACTCATGCACATAATATTTGAAATCATAGAACACTTATTATGGGACCTCTTTCACATGCTAAATAATTTAGACTTATCCCTAAACATCTCAAACCAGGCAAATTCTAAAGATCAACCAAGCCTTCTTCAAGCATACTAGGACAAGCACATTACACACTTTATCATTATCACATAGACTATTAAAATACTTCATCAACTCACTAAGACATATCCATAACATCACCATGACATCACTAACAACTCTCCAACAATCTCTCCCTTTATCATTGATGTTAAAAACCATCATATATAATAATATATAACTCACCTTCTCTATCTTTAGGCACTCCCATAATAGGAACTTTCTCCCCATTTGAAACAATAATAAAGCAGGATCTAACTAATAAAATGAAAGGACCATATTATAAAGATGATACAAACTCCCCGTTACCTTAATCCTACTTCTTGTATTGATAGCTTCCTCTTAATCCATGCCAGCACTCTCTTCAACCAAACACTGAAACCAATGAAGAGAGAACATACAAAACCACATAAATGTGATGAAACACAGCAACAAACATATGTTTAAGACTCCCCCTAAGAAGTATTAGCATCTTCAGACCTCCACACATCATGAAGAATCACCACACATGCTTATTAGCCTTCTCTCTCAGGCTACCATAAGGACCACAAAAAAAATTTCATGCTACTCATCAAATAGGAAACATAATATCAATCAACTTGAGAACTCTCCTTGAAACAAACATACCTTGATCTTTTGGAGAAACTAAGAAAAAAGCACTTTTCTTCAAACTAGGCCTATCTAGCCTCCTTGTATCCCTACCTAAGACTTGTAGAGCCCATAATTTTTAGTAGATGCATCTTCAAGCCTTAAAACTTCATATCTAGACCAATCTCATATACTCCCTCAATAACAAACATTTTCATCACCAAACTCATCCTCTATAACATACTTCATAAACCTACAAGCCAATTAGCCTTCCATATTGACAAAAACATGAATAACTTGATAACCACAAACCTTAAAATCTTTATGAAGCTTTATTTGACCACTAATTTGGCCCATTCAATATATTAAGGATCCTCATACCATAATTCATAAGGCAAACCACTTTTATATCACAACCCAAACCCCTAGAATCTAAAATAAAATAAGGTCAACAAACCTCCTTCTAGTCAATGCACACCTATAAAACTTCTTTCACAGCTGGAGACACCCATCACACACTTCTAGACCAAAAATTGAGTCACCATAAATTTAAGAACATAGACTTCCTATAACCCATTTTAGGCCCACTTACCTTTAAGCCAAAAATTTAGAAAATTGAGAGTACTAAATAATCTTCAATTTGTCTTCAACAAACCATTAGACCACAAAACACCTATAGCACATCAAGAAGAATTTCAAAAACCTTTATAAGAACCAAACAATTCTTAATAATCTATAAATATTATTAAGCCACCTAGAATCATCCACTCTAACCCTATACTACAATTCCTTCACAAATCTATGGAGTAAACATATGAACTTATTTGTCCCCCTTAACCAAAGACCTTATCTGATTGGTATTATGATATTAAGCACACAAACTTGCTTCTCCACACCTTCTTTCTTAGATTCAACTACTCAATCCTCTGATCTTACGATCTGGCCAATTACAAAGCTCCCACTAACTTCATACTTCATAAGGAACTTGACATCTTTAACAATTCTTCAAATATTGGGCAATCATACTCAATACTCATATAGAGATACCTAATCTTTAGAAAACTATAAACTTTAATGACATACACAAATTTTTAGCAAGACTTTAATAGGCTTCACAAGATATAAGATAAAAGCCTAGAAGAGAAGCCTTCAACTTATAGGGTCACCTGACATCTACCATAAACTGATATTTAGATAGATATTTGAAAGTCACTTTTATACCAGAATATCCAAACCATGATAAAAATATATAAATCCTCAAGATAGGACCACTAAGATTATTCACAAAATTCTTTTCTCTAATAAATAGATATATAAGATAATTCACAAAGATAGCTTGTTTTCATACCTTCTCACCAAACAATATTTGATAGACACAAAGCTTCCTTTGACTGGTAAGTGTCTCCTTGAAGCCAAGCTAGAGACACCCCTTTAACATAGAGACATTAAAAATCCCAAAACTTAGGTTACTCACATATATCCATATCTTTCTCTAACATGTAGTCCTACTTGACTTCAACTAAATCCTTGAATTCATTATTTTATTCATATTTGTCAATAAATGTTGTCAATAGAAACTTTTGATTGTCCTTTATTTCTAATCCTTTTTCAACCTTGGTAAAAAATCCATTAAGAATCTTGGACTCAATAGGGTTAGTATTATTAGTCTTTACTACCTCAGGTCTCCATACCATAGTTTGACCCTTCTTGTCTTTTGTAGCCATTTTACCAACTTGATCCTTAAGCTTATCCTAATTTGCAAAATAACCTTTTAAAGTAACTTTATTATGAACCTTATGATTAAAATAATTGGAAATGATTACCTTTGGTTTCCATATCTGAGTTTTTCCTTTCTAAAACCTTCTAAGATCCCTATATCCTTTGACATACCTTGAAGACCTCTTAACATTGTTTGGATAGAATCTATAAATATGTCCACTCTTATGACAACTAAAAAAAATAACATCATTCATACCTTTTTATAAATTTTAACTATGATAAATCTTTGAAAAAAAACTCCTCTCATAACTCCATGAATCTCCATACTTGACTAACTTCATTCTATAGTCCTTAGCTCTATGACCATACTTATTAAATGTATAACAATGACCATGAAATAAAATAGCATACATTGAAGCATTTGGTTGTTTAATAGACCTGCTTGCATTGCTCTTGCCCTGATAAAACTTCTATTGATTTTCTTCAAGCTTGCTTATATCAACAACAAATTACTCATGCTCATCCATTAATGAGCCTATATTGGTTTCCAATTGAATTATCTCATCCTTTTTAACTTCTACACTTGATATTATAACCATTAGATAACCTTTGAAAACAATGATAGACTCCTTATCACTCTTAGCTTCTTTAGCCATGTCATCCTTTATTTTACATGCTTTATCTATCAAACTTCCTTCAAGAAAACTAACTTGTGCTTCAATACCTTTGATTAAATTTCTATTTTTATGATTCTTCTTCTTTTGATCCTTTAGTTCACCAAGTGAACTCATAAGCTTAGCTTATATATCAACTTCTTCATCCTTCTTATCATTTTCTCTACTATTATGACAAGCTTATTTATCAAACATGATGTCCTTTTCTTTTGAACACAAACTTGTCTTGACATCTACTAGCTGAACCTTGAGATCATTCATAACATTCTTAAAATTTCATATCTATTCTTCAAGTTCCTTAATCACAGTCTTCCACTATTTATTTTATTTCTTCAATTGCTTAGCCATATTTGTACCTACATAGGATCACCTTCAAGTTGATAGGCTTCCTCCAAAATACCCACTTTGATACCATTTGTTAGAGGTAAAATTAGTAAGAAGGGAGGGTGAATTAGTGTGCCCAGATATTTCAAATTTAGTTCCAATCCTTCCAAACTCATAATTAGTTAATACATACTTTTATGAGTTATTAACAACATTCATAGCAATGAACAAGAAATACAATGCGAAATGAAACACATAACACATGACATAAGTGGGAAACCCTCTTAGGGAATAAACCTAATATAACCTATAATTAGACTACTATCCTATAAAATAAGAACCAATTTAGACTAGCAAACTACTGATCAAGGAACTAACATTGCTAATTTTAGTGAGATTATAATCTCACAAGGAGCTATTACACCTATCTAATTGAGCACCCATAACAAATAAAATTCTATCATTTTAAACCTTCTAAGGAGGAAATACCCCCCTTATATGTTGACCACCCATAACAACACATATGAAGACATCCACCTTTTCACTGATGTCTTCAACACCCCATGATGGACCTTTGATTATCACTCTTTGCCTTCACTCATACTCAAATAACAAGAGCACTATTTTTTCAATAAAATTATAGCCAATATGTCATACAAATAATCTTAGAAATAATCTTCCAATCAAATCATAAACAAGGCACTCTATCCAAACTCTCCCAAAATCATACACACAATCCTCTCTCAAATCTCTCCCAAGTCTCTCTCAAATAGCCTCTTGAGCATAATCACCCATTCTACCTCTTTTAGGCTTATTAGGTCCAATGACCTATGTGATCACCTTCAACACCTTACTCAAACAGACATGTTTTATCCTTTTCACTCTATTTTAGTCCTCACTAACTTGTACATTTTATTTAAAAGGTTTTTACCTTCATTTGGTTCCACATTCACACTCCCTCATCCAAATCTAACAACCAACACATTTGGTTTCACTATTTATAGAGCATTCTTGATAATAAAAACCTTGGTTAGCCATTAGGCATGGCTTAACCCTTAAGGCAACTCTCACATTAAGACATAGCTCAAAACCATTCTTTCTATGTTATTCATAACATCTATGGGTTACTTTTAAGCAATTACACCTCTTAATAAGGCACTTGTAGCACTTATATGTCTCATGGAGACCTTTTCACCCATTAATAGCTTTATTAGTCAAAAAAAGAACATAGGATGACTTTAAAATTCATGATTCCACTCCTTATGTCCCCTTTGGAAACCTCACGTGATCACAGTCATCTTTGATCACCTATGCATATGCTCAAACAACTCAAACATTGACCTGGTACATAGGAACATTATGAATGAAAACATAGTCAACTTCTCAAAAAAATTTCATACTCAAGATAGATTTATCAGACATATAAAAACCATAAATATCATATTCATGTACTTTAAAACACTCCAAAATATCTAATTCATCACGAGACATAGAAATAACATCAACATAAGCAAAAAATATCCTTCTCAAGTCTCTTGTAGAATAAGCATGAAGGCATACTTAACATTGAATCTTAATATCTTTAACTATACACACTTCCATATCTTTGAATTAGGTTAATTATATACATCATGGAGTCTTATTCATCTTTTATTTTCATATCATGAGTAAATTCATCTTGGATCAAAAGATATGGCCTAAAGACCAAATATTGGTTTTTTCCTTACTAAATTTGAATATTTAAATGACAAGGATCATAGTTAAACTTCGATAATAATGCTCACATCTCATGTCCTCCAAAATTTAGATAAATATCACACCATTGATATTATCTAAACTTTAATACCTAGGTGCTAATGCTTAAACATTAAACATATGATAGTTGACCTCATCTCATATAATGTTTAAATGTTGACTCAATACACACTAACGATCTCTACAGATCAGCTAGGTCTTTATTATGAAACATGCACCATTCAATAAATTTGTATTAACATCAAATCACCATCTATATTTATCTTTTCAATTTTCTCAATCATTAAATAATGTTTAATTTTTATCTTACTACTTCCTGACATATTGGATCAAATGCATTTTGTTGATCTCCTTGAGACTTGCTTGAACTTTACCTTGTGAAAAAATGACTATGGTAACCATGCTTATCTACCTGAGTATAATTTTTGAACATTAATAACCTCTTTTTTTCTTAGAAATATGATCTCATATTTAGACCATATTATCACCTTACATAGGAGAATCCATCCATATAACAAACTGCTCCCAGAAACCACACACGTGTGAGATATTCTATCATCAACATGATCATTGATAACTTTATTTCATAGAGCCAATTAAGTGTGGAACTACCTAGAAGCATAAATTTTATCATGTGTATCTTTTTACACACTTCATCACATGATCTAAAATTTATCATAAATAAACTAAGCTCAAAACTAAATGAACCCATATGATCACCTTCTCCTGAAATGTGCACACATGAGAGATATGAATGCATCAAAACTCTTACTTGACTCTTGACACATTAAATTTTTTTCTAAGTATGGGAAAACACTATCAAAATTATTGGGATCCCAAATTTTTACTTGCATATATTTTGATGCACTTCAGTGCATGACATAAGATATAGTGCATAGAAACTAGGCATAAAAGTTAACAAACCCATATGATAATTTTGTCTTAACACCTCTAATAATTTAAATTAGTACCTCATAAACATTGTTACTCAACTTTACTTGAGCCCTTTAACAAATTTAGCTAAGTATGGGAACACAATGAATTCTACTTGAGTAGCCAAATTTGCATCCTCATATATTCAACCACACTTCATCGCATGACTTGAGATGTGGTACATAACAACTAGGGACTATTATGATCATAACCATATGACCAAATCCCCTTGACTCATTCCCACATGGAATTATAAGGTCATCAAACTACCTACTCAAATTTTATACCATTGGACCCAAAGTGTATAGATGAAAACTATGGAGAACCAGATGAATACCGCTCATGAACACAAGCTCTCAAAGCATAAAATTCTTCTTATGGGACCTATTTGACATTATCAATACTTTATACTCAACCCTAAACATATCAAACCAAGAAAACTCTAAATATCAACCAAGTCTTCTTTAAGCATACTAAGACAAACCCATAACACACTTTGTCATTGTTATATAGACTATCAAAGCACTACATCCACTCACCAAGATAAATCAATGACATCACCATGACATTAATGACAATTGTCTAACAATGTTTAGATTTATTGGTTTTAAAAGTTAATCCATGGTTAAATATTTGAAGAGAGAAAGGATTCTAGAGATTGAAAATAAGGTGGAAAATTCAAGAGGAAAATTATGAATTAAGAAATACATGATATCCTTTATCAGAGATTGACAATCCATGGATAATTTGTCATGAGTATCATTGAAGAGTTTCAACATGAGTTGTAAAACAATGAAGAGATGTTTTAAAAGATATAATATGAAGATGAAGGAGTAAAGAAGAGAGAATATTCTACCATGAAAAATAGATTATCATCTACCAAATATACAAAAATAATGATGAAGTTATGTAAGTACTCCACCATATTATCTTTCTTCCCATCAAGATATAGATTCTTTGTATGGTAAATTTTACAATCATACTTAAGGATTTGGATTTAAGTTATTAACAAAGATTTTTTATGATGTAGAGACCTTAACATCAATGGTCAATGAACAAATAGTCCATAAATGTTGAGGAAAAGCCTCAATACATAGGTTTTGGATATGATAGTGGAAAATAATAAGTTGAAGAATTATATAGATAATTAAATCAAGGAAATACCAAAAAGGAAAAGAGCCCAAGACAATATCTCTAAGATATATCTCATCTAATATAATTACATCACTTATTTTATCAAATATAATGAGAAATTTAGTTCTCAAAATAAGTAGAAGGTATCTCATGAAGAGAAAGGTAAAATTGTGCCACATCAAAGGGTAAAATAAGAGTCTCCAATAAGAGAACATAAACTCCATGAGGAAAGAGATAACACATTATCATTCCATGAGCATGTTAAGGAATGAAAATAACCTCTAAAAAGAGGTTAACATCCCAAAGGAAGAGGAAAAACATTACCAATTCATCATTCTTACACAAAGGGCAGCCTAAGAAGGCACAGAAAGAAAAGACTTTCTAACTTTTATTTAAAATTTAATAAAAGCGGCGATGTTTCACAAAACTATTTACATACATATCCATGCTATTTTTATGGAATGAATAATCATTATGTGGCTATGTTTTGGAAGAGAATATCAAAGAAAAAATCATATTTAATTCAATAAGAATGATGAAAGATGTAAATACTACCCCCTAGATCAAAATGTGGAAAAGGGAAAGAAGGGTATGTTATCTAATATAATGGGAAATAATAATTGCATAAATTATAACATGAGTGGGATTTGACATGAAATATGTTTTTAAATTCAACCATAACTTTACCCAAATAATTGCAAGGACCATTGAAAGAAGGGAGAGGTCACTATAATCAAGAGGGAAGTTGTTCAAGCACATTTCAGATAAGAAGTATCAAAATAATAATTCAACCTATCTAAGTAAGAATCCATGATGAGGGATCAACCCATAGAGGAGACCCCATCACCATTTACAAAAGGTAAACATGGTAAGAGATCAATCATTAGAATGTTAGTTATAAAACTAAAGTTTTGATTTCCATATAAGTTAAGATCTATCCAAGATGGAAATTATAAATATTAAGTATCCCATATATCATTATTCATAACCATTTCAAGTGGGTAATGGTAATACTTTAATATGGTATTCATCGACATAGTATTTGCATAGCTGAGATATTATTTAATATGCATTTAGTAGCTGACATGATTTTAGCATGGAGGTATAGGTTAGTTTTGATAAATAATAACTATTATAAAATTCTTATGTTAGTTTTGGTATGCACATAATAACATTAACAAATTTATATCAAGTTTCTATTATGCTTTTGAATTATTGTATGCACATGGAACACATTTGTAGAAATTTATCCAAAACTAGTTTTGATATAAGAGTAGTATGTATTGGGAATATTTTAGCATTATATTGAGCCCAAAGGTTCTTCCATGAAGGAAAAATAAGTGGAAAGACACATGGTAATTATTATAGGGTGAAAAGTGCATCCACAATGAGTATAAATCTATAAGAAAACTACTATTTATGATGGATAAATGTTGTTGTATCCATGTTAATTAATTAAATATGTTTCATTCAGTATATATTGCATTTATTTTGATGAAAAAATGTAGTTTTTAGATATGGGAAACTTTGTAAATTGAATTGTATATTTCCAATCCATGTATATTGCATTATTGAATTATAAGACCTAAGATAAGGAAAATTTTAGCAGATGGAAACTTGTTGTTACAACACTTAGATTTTATGTGCTTAATTAAATTTTTGAAATAATTATGAGGAATGAGGATGATATACAATCATATTCCTCATGGAGATATTCACCCTAGCCTACAAGCATGTGTATCATAAAAAAGGCTAAGAAAAATATCCAAAAGGAATACTAAGAGACTCAAGAGTGAAATAAGGTTAGTTGGTAGAGATTGGAAGGATTCATGGACTCTTTATCAATTTAGGTTTTCAAGTTTTATGGTTGGGAAGTCAATCTCCAAGAGAGAGAGGAAAAATTATAGTCTAAGGGCATGATAATATTAGTATACCATTTGAGAAGATAGAAGGTGAATCTTTATGTTTTCAACATAGATATTTTTTTGGAATAAAAGTATTCAAATTATGGGTGTATGATCATTTATTTATATAAATAAAATCATGTAATTTATTTGGTGATACCATCAACTTTCAAACAGGGTTTAAGAGATATTTATAACATTCCAAGTCCTATAAAATGTGTAGTTTCTATTGAAAGGTCTTTAAAAATATATAATTGACATCAAAAGTAAATTTTTAATACATTATATGTTCATATAAATAATTACTCAAGTTCAATATAATTCATGTGATTTCAAGTTCACATGAAAAAATTATGGCCATTAGAAGTTATATGACTTTGCATGGTTATAAAACTAGTAGTTTAAGTAGATGGTGGTTTTGTAACTACTCTAATGGTCTTTAAATGCCTCATGGTGAGTTTGTAACAACCCCACTAGTTTTGAAATTTTAATTCATAGTTTCATAATATCCCTGGTGTTTTTGCACTATCATGTGTTGGTTGTGCAACTGCCTTGATGATTTTACCTTGAATATAGTGGGATTTTTTCCTGTGAGTAATGTACATGAATTTTAAAAGCTAAAGAAGTGTTTGGTATTTATTTTAAATTTTTTGAGATTTGTTAAATCTCATGTAATATTTATTTTTAATTTATGATCCAATGTGGGTTCAAATTAAGGGAATTCAATTGATTAAATAATTCTCATACATTCATTGGGTGTATAGGTGTATTTTCTTAGTGTTGAGTGTATTCAATATATTTGATGAGATATGTAAAGTTGATAGTAGATAAATAATAATGATTTAATTAAAGATACATGAATTTAAAATAAGGTATTTAGGTGTAGATAACCTTTGAGTTAAGGACCACACTACTAAGATAGCTAAGTTTAGTAGTCTCTCTTGTTGAAGAAATAAGTCATCCACTAAAGAGTGAAAACATCATTACAATAATAGGACTATTTTGAGGTTAGTGTCCTTGTAATCCTAATCAATAAAAAACTTTTAAAATCTAGAATATGGTGGATATGAGGAGTCATGTATTTACTCATGTTAGAGTTTTCTCACATTGAGTTTCTCTAGGGTAATGTCTTGTGTATCTATATTCTATGTTGTGGTTTTTTCCATGGATTTTATGTTTTAAATTACTTCTATTATAACATTAAATTTTTTAAATATATCTCAAGAATAATTTATCATAAGCATAATGCTTTTTGTTAAAATTTAAATAACTTCACTTTTACTCAAGCACATTGAATTACAGTCCTCTATGGAGTAATAACATAGGTAGAATGTGAAAGAATTTATACAATAGATGTATCATGTGGGTATTACATGTGAATGATTTCATATTATTTATCATGTTTTATATGAAAGTCATTAGAGCTATAATACACCTTAAAACAACATTTTGGGCATTATTCAATGGCATGAGACTTGTGGAAAACACTTGTACATGATTTGTGTTGGTGAATATTAGTGTGTAATGTACACCTATTTATATATCATTTATAGATGAATATAATAATATTTGTGAGATATGTACTATTAACTATAATTAGATAAAATCTATTTGTAACTAAAATTTTATAAAATATATTTAGTAGGCCATTCAATGTGCACCTTTATTGTTATAGAATATGTATATTGGCACTAATTATATACCATATACATTTTTTGACTCTATAAATTAATGGAAATGTATATAGGATGATGATAATTATATATTTGTGACTCATTTCAAAAAAATAGTATAAAAAATGCATTAAATTATCTCTTTTACTCCTTCCTCTAACTCGCAAATGCAGGACAAAGAAATGTGTTAAATTTACCTATCTTAGGATACACCTTGAGGAGTTAAAAATATGTATCACACATGGTTAGAATAAGATTAAATGTAGTTTTGTCACACGTGAGAGTGAAGTGTAATTAATATAAATGGATTCACCTTCTATTGTTAGTAAATACAATAAATTGATATGAACATTTTCCTAAACCCTCATTTGTTACATATTGATGATGACACAAGAATTGAATATGATGTATAAACAATGAATGTTCAATGTGTAGTATACTTGATAAGTTTAGTGATGGATGTGTTTAATGTTTTTTATTTAATAATTAATAATAAATTTGTTTTACATTAAATCAATATAAACTAATTTCTATATATGTTGGCTCTCTAGGACATGACACACAAATGTCAACCATGGAATAATGTGATAAGATAAATAAAAAGTGTTTGAAATAAATTCAAATAAATAATGACCCATAAAGAATCAATATGTTTTTTATTATGGAAAAGGTGTAATAAATTCCTATAATATAGATGAGACTATGTAGTGTATGCAATGGGAAATGCAACAGATTTATAAATCTATCCTAGTTCAGAGAAGATAAATACTACTTATTATTAGCAAATGTGTTGTCACTGATGTCAAAGGATTGATGTCATGTGTTAAATTATGAAGAGAGTAATGAAAAATTGGCTATGTCATAATATTATAAATGTTAGTGATGTCAAAAAAGGATAAACAAGGTCAAGGAGAGAAGACAAGTATGTGAACAATATGTTGGCATAGGCTTGGTAACGTAGTGTGTTAATCAGATTAAGGTAGGGGATAATTTTTTTAGAATATATGTAGCATGGAAATAAGGTTTATGACATGTATCTAAGGAGGTGGGATAATTTTAAGAGGTTCTAAAGTGGTATGAAGGTCAAGGTTGAGACCTACTATATGCATAAAGACTTAGTGAAGTCCAAATGGAGGATAAAGTTGTGTTTCCAAGATGAAAGATCTCATGAAAGCATGGAATGATGTGTTATAGGTTTTTTCAAATTCATTGACAAATTTTATAGTCTTGAGGATGAATAAAAAGCAAGAAACAACATTAGAAGGTTTCCTTTGTATGTAGAATGAAGGTTTATGAGCTTGAGAAGGAAATTTAGTTGATAATTGGCATGTGTATACTTTGCATGTTAACCTAATACTTTTTTGATAGGTTTAAGATGTACCCAAGATGGGTTTCCAATTATTTTTTAGTGGTTTTAGGTACAAATATTTATGAACATTCATTAAGAATGTAAACTAGTAAAAACCCTCAATAAACGTTCATAGTGGAGTGATTGGAAATAACTTGATAGAAAGGACCCATAATGGATTGGGTAAAAAAAATTACTATTTTATGGTGTAGATTAATCCTCTAATAATATACAAGTGTAATTGGTGTGTTAGGTTAGTGAGAAGAAGGTACAAAAATATGCTTATTTCTATAGAATTTAGTATTATAGGTAGATTTATCCAAGTTAGTACATGAAAGTTGATAAATCTTGAAGGGTAATACTTTTTATTGAAGTAAATGGAGTCTTTTTGGCATTAAATACTATTTTTTTCAATAATTTTAGTTAATCAATTTATCATGTCGCTAAATCTATAAATAGTTAAAATAAGTGAGAAAAAACCAGTCAAGTAAATAAATGTTTAGGGAGGAGTTCTAAGTGAATAGGGATGGATAAAATTATTTGGGGTAATTTTTTAATACCTATTCCTTATTTTATATTTATTGGTAAGTGGTGATGTTTATCATACATAGGTAAATTAGTGCATTCAATGTAGCTTGTTTGAGTAGTGAAGACTATGAGAAAGAGGTTTAAGGAATTGGTCTATTAAACCAATGAATGTTGCTAAAACAAGAGAAATAAATATTTGAGATTTATATATAATACTAATAGGAAATATCCATGTGTATTATATGTCATGTAAACATTATTTTAGGTACTAGACAATAACAACTACATGATTGCACTGTTGGTAGCTACATGCATTTTAAGTGGTCTTTTTGAAGGAGTGAGTTAGAGGCTATTTGAGTAGAGTTGAAGAATCCTATGATTTTTAAGTTATTATATAAGTCTCAAGGTTTCATTATAGTCATTATAAGTCTTATTTTACCCATATTTAGGTTTGGAGAGTCAAAATTCTTTGACTATATTTTGATTGAGTGTGACCAGTCTAAGTGGTCATTTTGAAAGAGGTGATTTAAGTGTTTAGAGCTTATGTAACTATGTTCAATGGAAATGGATAAGTTTATTATGTCATATAGTTTCAAAAATTTTTATTTCTTGTCATTTTTAAATGGAAAAAGTGTGATTATATGTTCAATATACTTCATTGAGTTTCTGATAGTTCAAGCAGCTCTGAGTAGTGTTTTGAAGAAGGATTCTTGAGGTGTTTTGTCCTATGTTGAAGTGTATAAAGAACATATAGGTGTTTAAAATTTATTTTAGGATTCATCCATGAAATTTTTTCTTATGTTTATTTTAAAAAATTGGTTGTATACTTCATAAGTTTGAGACCATGTTTTTTGTGTATGAAGGCCTAATTGGTGAGTAGGCTAAAAGGCTTGGGTCAAGGTGTGAGTTTGAGTTATAGGTTATATGGACATATGTGGAAGTGATAAATGATATATTGGAGGTAGGTTTGATTTTTTTAAATCATTAGTGAAAGGTAAATATGGACCATGAAATTAAAGAGGTAACATGTGCTTGAGAAGGCCTAAATTGCTTTAGGTCTCATTAAGGCCTAATGGAGGTTTGGGGATAAAAATGTAATGGATAACATATGAAGTGTGTATTTCTCACATTTAATTTGTATATTAAACAATTTTTAGTGTGATTCAAGTGTGTAAATTATATTTTCCAGCCAATATTGGTTAGACCAAGAGATTGACATAAGAACAAGGCCTAATTGGCTTATTTGTGCTAGTTTAGTTGAAGTGGAGCTAAGTGAAGAAGATAAACATTGAAAGAGAATGAAAAAGTTAATGAGGACCACTAAATGGTAAATATCATTAGCTATTTTTTTATAATCATGTTTTTGTAGCTTAATACATAGGTCATTGGACCTAATGAGTCTAGAAGAGGCACATTAAGTGAGTAACCCCTAGAGGTTGTTTACAAGAGATTGAAGGGTGAAGAGTATAATTAAGAGGATTCCATGATCAGGTGTGCTAGAAATTAGATCATAGGTGGATATTAATATCAAGGTATTTATGTTGGTACTTAGTTTCTTAGGGGGTTGTAGCCTCCTCGCTAGTTGGATATAGTTAATGGTCAAGCAGGTGCTTGACTTAATTAAGGGGTGGGTGCTCCTTGATCAATTGGTTCTAGTATAAATTAGATCTTTCAATTAAAAGATAGTAATCCATGTTCATGGTTTAGTAGTTTTTATACCCCAATAATTTTCCCACATATCTCTTATGTTTGTATGGTGTCTATTCTTGTTTCATGCTTTGTATGTATGTTATTTCATGTTTTTGTTTTAATATTAAGTTGATATATTATTGAAGTAAATGGAATTTAATATACATTATTGTCTAGTGATTCACCCCCTCCCAGTAGCTACTTCTAAAGCTTACACTTTTGATCATGGATACGTAATATATTTGGGGTCATGACCAAGAGGGATTCACTATACCTATCCAGGGAATTTCTTACCACAATAATATCAATAGGGAGGGTTTCAAAGCCTCTATTCAAGCAAAACTATTGAATAAACCTAACTAGGTCATATGGTTTCATATTCACCAAACTAATAACAAGTAAAGGAAAATTCTAATCTAGTGCTCAAAAAAGTTTGTGGCACAAAGTGGGGGTTAGTAAACATAAAATTAAACATGCAAAAGAGAATCATAATTAATTTATGTATAGGTAAAATAATAGTACATGGAGAGAGAAATATATTCAAAATCCATTACTTATGTTACTTTTATTTATTAAAAAGAGGAGAAATTTTAGAGATACTTGAATTGAAGATTAACCTAACAAGACACAATCTCTCCCTTGGCCAAAGATTATTTTAAAGAGGTTGTGGTTTTTAAATATCGCTAATAAATGCCAAAGCATCAAAAAAAATTGCACAAGACAAGATTAATCTCCAAATAGAAACCATAGGCTAAGAATCCTCAAGTAGAATGGTAGATGATCAAATTGTAAAGAAGTAAAAATTAATAATTTACTCTTGATGTATATCTAAGAATGGAAAAATATATGTGTTTAAATAGGTGGATATAACCCTAGTCCTTTCCAAAAGTTTAGGCTGACAAGGGCAACCTAGTATACCTAATATCATTATTAGAAAAAAAATTAGGTCAAAGACTAGGTTGACTAGAACCTAATAAGGTTTATCAATTAGATTACATGGTTGATTGGGACTAAAGTGTAATGTAAACTATAAAAAAGGGTTTTAGGTTATGGAAGGGATAATGAAGGTGGTAAATGACTATAAGAGGGTGAAAACTAGGAGGCAAATCTTAAGGGAATGTTTTTATGATATGGTTTGATTGATTACAAGTGGTAGTAAGGGGAAAATAATCTTGTGAAGCACCAATGGTCTATCTACCCCTTTCCCATTGCACCACTTAAGGCATGCACTTAGAGAGATTGACACTCGATGGGTTTATGAAAGATATAAATCATCATTAATTGATAAATTTTGAAAATATTATGTCTATACATATGCCCCACTCTAAGCTCATCATGTGTCACATACTTGTAATAGGGGATGGGGATTTGAGAAAATAACATAGCAACATAAAACATTGAAGCTAAAAATTGCAATATATTAAAGCTTAAAATAACTAAAAATAAATTACTAAAATAAAAGTAATTCATACCTTGACTTACCTTTATTATTGGATAGTTATTTTTTCTATTTGTAGTTTTGATCATGGAGGGCATAGAGATTAATTTTAATAAACATAAAGATACAAAACTAAAGAGAAAATAAATAAATGTAAAAAAACCAAGATAAATGATGCTATGTGGATAGGATACACTTGCAAATTTGGCAAGCTAGGGTGACAAATGCCATGCTAGAACAAATTACCAAGTTGAAATTTAGAACAAATCAAGTAACTAAAAAGCCACGGGTAATAAATAGTAAAAAAATAAAATAAATAAAACTTAAGGAAGAATTTCAAACTCATCATGTCAAACCAAGGATACGTGTCAAAAATGGTAATCAAATATCAATTTGAAATAAATAACAAACCTAATTTAAACAACGATGGGCAAGCAAAATAGTAAAACAACATTGATGAGTGAGCAGTAACAATTCTTACTAAATCATCAATGGAAAAAGTATGTAAAATGGAAAACAACATTGGTGAGTGAGGATTAACAAGACAACCCCACTTAATAATAAAAAATTACATGAAAGTAGAAATGGGCTCAAGTGCCCACAAAAATGGTAGTAAAACAATAGAAAATGGTAAAATAAAGTAAAACATGTCTAGAAATGTAGATCCATGGTCTAGAGAAAAGAATCCTAGTCACTCAAACATGTTTTATTATCAAGATATATAAAACTAAAAGAAATTATTGATATCATATTTGTAAGATGTGAAGAAGAGGGAATAGAGAATAAGGAAAATAGATTTAGAATCACACTTGCATATCAAGGAGGGACTGAAATGGGTTGAGAGGAGAATGAAGGGAAAAAAACCAAGGTAGAGGAAATATTTATCAAAGCCAATACACTCAAATTATTTTTTTCAAAACAAGAAGAATTTTTAAATTAAATAATTTGAAGAACTTATCATATCCACACAAGTATTAGATCAACAAATGAAGTCGATAACAAAGATAAAAAAACTCATAACCATTGCAAAATGCATTCTAGATAAGGAATGAAAAGATAGTGATTTTATGTGAAAGACCAGGTCCTATCCATGGTCTTACATTGCAACTCATAAAAGATAAACCCACAAGGGTGTACAGATCATGTGAAAAATAAATGGAATAAAGATGATATTTTATGAGGAAGACTAGGACATATCCATGGTCTTACACTACAACTCACAAAAGATAAACCCAAGGGGTGCCAAAAAATATGAAGAAAGTATGAAAAAAAAGAGGAGAGAAAGAAGTTATGAGGAATACCGGTTCCTATTCATGGTTTTAAAATGCAACTCATGATGAAAATGGAAACCAAAAGACCAAAAGGAATGACTAAGGTTTGTGAAAAACAGAGAATTGTTGTAAAGGGTGAGAAACATGTAAGTATCCTAAAAAAGGTGTTATAAGGATAACATATAAAAATTATGAAAAGAAGGGAAGGATTTAGTCAAATAATTCTTAAGGAATTACACATTGGTGGGCTCTTTTAAAATATGGCCTTCATTAGTTTGAAGGTGATAAGTACTTGGACCAAGAATATATATGACTAAATAAGGGCCCCACCATTTTTGGGAGTATTTACCTTATTTGTTATGAGTATAGTATAATTTGAGTAAAATATCACCAAAATTAAAAGTGGAAATTTGAACTTGTTTATTATGTTGTTTGGTAATATAATCCTACTCGTGATTATGTTATAATGTAGAAATAAAATGTTCATCAAGAAGATCAAGAGAATGAAGGTGAGATTCATGTAATTCTTCATTGGTTATGATACCATGAAGATATATATGTAGAGAGGGAATATCAACTTCTAATGGGAGGACTAATTTAGAACCATAAACTAGAGAATATAGTGTTACCCCCGTGGTGGTGTGTATACTAGTGCGATAGGCCAATATAGTAGGATAGAGATGAAGATACCAATCTGTGTAGGTGTCACAAATTATATTTTAGATAATCTTAAGAATAATTTTTTTTTGGACTCAACTCAAACATTATGTTATAGGTGGGAGGGTGTGGAGAATTTGTGATCTATTTTGAATTTAATATAGAGCTTTTTGACATATTTATTTTTTAATTTAACACCATTATCTTAAATGATATTATGAGGGACACCAAAGAGGTAAAATATTTTATTAAAGATGAATTTGGAGATGGTGGTACAATTTAAATTGATGAAGGGCATAGCCTCAACCCATTTGATAAAATATTTTGTGACTATGATTATAAAGACATGCCCATCTTAAGATCGAGGTAATTTTCCTATGAGATCTAATCCCCACATGAAAAATGGATAGGGAGATTTGATAGTTTGAATATCAATTAGAGGTACATGAATTAGATGATCACGAATCTAGAAAGGAGTGCACTTTTTATTAGATTCAATGGCATCATTTTCAAGATTAGGCCAGATTTATCCCATAGATAATCATTTATGGGCTATATCATGTCCACTATAATGGCCATAGTAAATTCCCCCATGCACACATTAGATAAGAGGAGGAACCTCTTATTTTATAACACAACAAAGCAATGCAAATTCAACATTGTGATAGTATAAGGCGTTACATCAAAATACTTGCTTAAAATCTTATTTATGAATGATGATGAGGGTCATCAATCCCCTTCATTTGATAATTTAGAACTAGGTCTAGTGTCCAAAGGTTATATACAATAAGAGAAAGAGACCTTTGGTAAATGGTTCCTTCTATCACACTCCACACTTGTAGGAATTGAAAATCACGCTTGTAAAAATAAAATCACACATGCAAGAAACTAAATTTTTAAATAATTGATAAATAAATAAAACACCTATAGTTTCACAACAAAATATACAAAAATAAATGTTTACAACAACAAATAAATAAAATAATAATTTACAACAAAGTGATAATTAAAGAATAAAAAATACATTGATCCATCTTCCTTAGAATGAGTGGCCAGCTCATTCCTTAAAAGAGGATTTATTCAAAACATAAGATTTAGAATAGATTAGTTAGAGTGATGGAAATAAATTATATCGATTTATTTCATTTACGTGTGGGAGGTTGCATTTACAATCTCTTGCTTCCAACCAACACCTTATTTACGAGTAATAACCTAGATATCCTATCCTATCTCAATCTCCACAAAATATGGAGAGAGATATGTATTATAAGAATATAATATATTAAAAAATAGTCTTAATCTCTACAAAATATGGAGAGAGATATTTATTGAAATTAAATTACATAAATCTATATCCAGACACAATCTATAAATAGAGAGTCTACATATAGATATATATACATAAAAAGATTTTAAATGGAAAGCATTCTTGTGATAGCTATAATAGAATAGGAAATCATTAGAATATATTTAGAAATATTCTCCAAACAAGTCCATCATGGTTCTATTCAAATCTGTAATAGTTCATATCATGTGATGAAGTCTATAGCAAGCCTGATGAAATCTATAGTTGGTAGACATAATTTGTAGTTGGTCTAATGTAATTCATAGTAGGTCTAATGTAAACCATAACTACTCCATTATAATCCATAACTATAATATGAATCTATATAAATCCTATGAGAATCCATAGAAAGCTTATGGGAATCTGTAACAAGCTTGTGGAAGTTTGTGACTTGACCAAAATGCCAGATCCATTATAGAATACTAACACTACTCTAAAATTATTCTTGAATGGTTGTTCTTCATAATTTGAATCATTTTGGTTAGTATGAATTGTGTATGTAAACATTGAAATTTTTCCCCAATAATCATTAGAAATAGATAATAGATAGATAGCAATGAACTATCAAGACATAACCATGATATATACTTACTATTTTATTCTAAACAATGTTAAGAACGAGATATACTGAGAGGGGGGTGAATCAATATATCATATATCTTATAAAACTTTCCTTTAACCAAATTAAACTTAATCAAACATTCAAGATATGAAATAAAACTCAAACAATAAACACCACACAAGATAGAGAGAGACCAGATATAACATGGAAACCCAATGTAGAAAAAACCACAGAGAACAATCTCAAGTATATGAATGAGCACCAACCCAAACAATATTCACAAGCACCAACTTGGAAGAGCACCAAACCCTTTCTTAAGCACCAACCCAACAACTATTCATGAGCACCAACCCACAGGAGCACCAACCCCTTTGCCAAGCACCAACCCAACAACAATTCTTGAACACCAACCCATAGGAGCACCAACCCCTTTGTGTATACCACACACCTATCTCTCAATGTTGTTATCTCAACAAATGATAGTTCAATACATCTCTTCCTCTCTCTCACCTTTGCTCTTATAAGCTAAATATAACAAATACAAATCATATTCATCTCTCACAATTGCTCTTCTAAGCTAGATATTACAATATCAAAACAACCTCTCTCTTCCATATTAAAAATGGCTTCTCAAGCCTTTATTTATAGCTTTCCAAATGACCTTTGGCCTTCCCCCTTTGTGACCCTTCAATCCTCATGGAAAATGGTGCCAAACTTGTATGACCCTTCATATCATTGCCTTTGAAAAGTCATGTGGTGACCCTTTATGATCAAAAATGTCCTTCCTTATTTTGTCTTTATCTTGGTGAATTTTTCTATTCCTCAAAGTGTCCCTTCATGAGAAATTGTGCACATCTTCTTTTGTCTTCACTTGGTGACTCTTGGAATTCCCCAAGATGACTTTTCATGGAAAAATGCATCCCATCCTTCTTTTGTCTTTACCCCATGGCTCTTTTACTTCTCCATGGGCCCTTCTTTTGTCTCATATGCAACCAGAAATATATTCATTAATATTAAATAAATATTAACTCACATTAGCCAAGATATATCTATTACAAATAACATTATATGTAATGGGGCCTTTATCACCAATAATGCTAGACCTTTGACATCAATGAAAATATTTCCAACAATATCCCCCTTTGTCATTGATGGTAACCTCAATCCTAAAACTACCACATCTTGTCACCTGCACATACTATCATCTGAAAACATATAGTAACTCCCACTTACTGTAGCAACCTATACCTATTTTCTGCACATGTACCTCTACCTATTATTCTCCTCCTTTGACATCAATAGCAAAGGGCCTACATGGAGATAACACTTAGCTCCCCCTCAACTAATGATGAACATCAATGGTAGGAAGTAATAGAAATTACTCCCAACTCCTCTCACAGATCTTTGAATGTGTCCTTTGATCATGCCTTTGAGAAGATATCTGACAATATAATTACATTATTCCCTATCCTTTAAACATTTGCAATCAGCTCATTTGAATATTTTCTTCTAATCTCACAACCTTATTTATGAAACTTTAATGTATATCCTTGATCACATATTTGACTAACACTCAATAGATTATGCTTAAGACCTTTTGCATATAAACATTCTTAGTCTTAGTTCTACCATAATCCAAACTCAAAGTACCTTTTCTGGCTATCCTAGTAGTGGTTTTATCTCTAAATCTCACTATGCCACATTGATCTTCTTTAGAGTAATGAACTTACTTTTATCTCCTATCATATGCCTTGAACATCCACTATCAATTAACCATGGCTGATCTTTACCTCTTACATGCAGGGATGTCTGAACCATCATAGAATCTTTAGGTTGTTTCTTTTGCCATGAACATGTCTAAATCTTCTTCTTGATGAATGGATCCTTGAAACTCTAATCCTTTTTGATTGACTCGAACACTTCTATAATACTGAGCTATGTGTCTAAAGTTCTTACACTTGTAGCATACTATGGTCTCTTCATCAAAGCTTGATAAAGGAGCAAAAGAGATATGGCTTCTACTTGAATCCACTTGACTTTCCTTCTCCTTGTTTTTGAAATTATTAGCTCTTTTTCTACATTCTAATTTCTTGTGACCATATACATTATAATATAAATAATAGCCATAAAAATAAGACCTATTTGTATATCTCTGACCTGATTGTCTTTTGTAGCTTTGTTTTCTCTAGCCTTCTCTGTTTGAAATGTCCTTTATATTTTTCACTTCTCCCCTTTTTGTTTCCTCTTTTGTAAGAGCTTCAGCATAGCTCTTTTTCTTTGCAAAATTGATTCCTGTCTTATCTGAATTTGCTTTTTGACTTTCCAATATCTTATTCAACATGTTAATGCTATCCTCAAATTTTGAATCACTAACTACTTTATCATTGACTGCTTTCTCAATATCTTCTTTTAAAGAGGTAATGTCAATAACATACCTTTGACACTTTTTTCTTGCTATTTCCAACTATGATGTGAGATTTTCTTCATTCTTCTTGGCTTCTTCAAAGTGTGTTTGTAGATCTTCAATCATTTCCTTTGACTCTTGTTTATTTTTCTTGATCTAGCACTTTAATCTTCGATTCTTCTGCTAAACAACTTCTAACTCTTCAAGGGCACAAATGAGTTCTCCTTCCATATTCACTTCAGCTTGCTCCTTTTCTTCTTCTTGATCATCTTCATGTATGGCCATGAATCTCTTCTTCTTTTGAATCGCTGACTCCACTTTCTTCGATTGACCTAGGATCCTTAGAATACATGCTCTTCTTCTCAAATCCCTTCTTAGATTTGACTTTGAAATTCTTCTTATATGTAGGCTTTTCTTCTTCATAATCATTACCCTTATTTGGGCATCTATCTAAAAAATGTCTAATCTTTCCACAATTAAAACATTTAAAACATAATTTTCCTTGATATTTACCTATTCCTCTTTTTGGCTTGCGAATGAAAAGTGCTCCTTTGTCATCTTCATCATCACTAGAACTATCACTTGATTCTTGAATCTTAGCTTTATCTTTATTTGATGTCTTGAAAGCTGCTTCTCTCTTTAAAGGTTTATCTTGTTCTATCTGCATCTCATATGCCATGAGTATACCATGAAACTCATCCATCTTTAGCTTGGCTAAATTCTTCATCTCCTCAATTGCCAAAACCTTTGCATCATATCTCATTGGTAGAGATCTCAAAACCTTTTGCACCACCATTGACTCTTCCAAGATTTCTCCAAGACCTTGAATCTAATTTATGATCTGATCAACTCACAAGAGATAACTTGCTATATCTTCTTCTTTTTCCATCTTCAAACTTTCGAACTCCCTTCTAAAAGTCTAAAGCTTAGCTTGCTGAACCTTTCCATCACCTTTGTAAATATTCTAAAGTTTTACCCAAGTTTTATGAGTGGATTTACATTGCATAAATTTTACAAATTTAGATTCACATAAACCACATAAAATACCATTTAAAGCTTTATCATTACATTCATTTTCCTACTTTTCTATTAGAGTAATTGTAGATGTCTATGGCTCTTCATATTCCTCCACCACTACTTTCCATATGTTGAATCCAAGGGCCATCAAATAAACCTTCATTATCATGCTCCAAAAAGAATAATTTTTCCTATCAAACAAAGGTGCCTTATTCTTATAAAATCCTTCCTGTGACCCAACCATCATGCTTTCCCAATCTACCTTCAAGCTATAAAACTTTTCAAAAAGAACCTACTCTGATACGAATTGTTAAGCATGGGATATACTAAGAGGGGGGCGGGGGTGAATTAGTATATCATATATCTTCTAAAACTTTCCCTTAACCAAATTTCACTTAATAAAACATTCAAGATATTTAATAAAACTCAAATAATAAACACCGCACAAGATAGAGAGAGACACTAGATATAACATGGAAACCCATTGTGGTAAAAACCACAGAGAATAATCTCAAGAATATGAATGAGCACCAACCCAAATAATATTCACAAGCACAAACTTGTAAGAGCACCAACCCCTTTTCTAAGCACCAATCCAACAACTATTCATGAGCACCGACCCATAGGAGCACCAACCCCTTTACTGAGCACCAACCCAGCAACAATTCATGAGCACCAACCCACAAGAGCACCAATCCCTTTACTGAGCACCAACCTAGCAACAATTCATGAGCATCAACCCATAAGAGCACCAACGCCTTTGCCGAACATGAACCCAATAACTATTCATGAGTACCAACCTGGAGGAGCACCAACCCCTTTGTTGAGCACCAACCTAGTAACAATTCGTGAGCACTAACCCACAAGAGCACCAACCCCTTTGTGTATACCACACACCTATCTCTTAATGTTACTATCTCAACAAGTGATAGTTTAATACAAAATCTCTTTCCTCTCTCTCACCTTTGCTCTTCTAAGCTAGATATAACAAATACAAATCATATTCATCTCTCACAATTTCTCTTCCAAAGTTAGATATTACAATATCAAAACAACCTCTCTCTTCCATATTACAAATGGCTTTTCAAGCCTTTATTTATAGCTTTATAAATGACCTTTTGCCTTCCCCCTTTGTGAGCCTTCAATCCTCATGGAAAATGGCACCAAACTTGTATGACCCTTCATATCCTTGCCTTTGAAAAGTCATGTGGTGACCCTTCATGATCAAAAACATCCTTCCCTTTTTTGTCCTTATCTTGGTAACTTTTTGTGTTCCTCAAAGTGTCCCTTCATGAGAAATTGTGCCCTTCCTCTTTTGTCTTCACTTGGTGACTCTTGGAATTCCCCAAGATGACTCTTCATGGGAAAATGCATCCCATCCTTCTTTTGTCTTTACCCTGTGGCTCTTTGACTTCTCCATGGGCCCTTATTTTGTCTCATATTCAACCAAAAATATATTCATTAATATTAAATAAATATTAACTCACATTAGCCAAGATATATCTATTACAAATAACATTAAATTCGATGGGGCATTTATCATCAATAATGCTAGACCTTTGACATCAATGACAATATTTCCAACAAACAAACCATAAGTTTAGAAACTAAATTTAGATCCAATTCTTATGAAAGAAAAAGGATTCTATTTCATGGACATAATGAGCCATTTTATGGTCTCATCATTTCCCTAACACCTAATCTCATGCACATTCTTTATGCATGCCATTGTTTAAAACATCATAGTATATATGCATGGGTTAGACATAGCCTTCACATTTAAAATGGGCTTCCCAAATTGATTTAATTTATACAAGTGAAATGAATTTTATCTTATAAAATTTGAGACAAAAGTGGCTAATGAAAATGGAATTTTAATGATAAGTTTTTATGTGGAGGTTTTTCCTATTATCCTTAGATTATTTTTGACATAGGTTCTTTTGTGTAGTTCTCATACTAATTTCTTACTTTTTTAAAGATGAAAGTAGGTTCTTGTATTGATAATGTCTTGTTGTGTCTACATAGATTTAATTTTGAGCACAAATCAACTCTTGGCATAAAAAATCTTATTTGTTTCAAAACTATGTACCATTATAAAAAGGAAAATTTATTTTATTTAACTTGTTTGTTGGTATAAGTCCAATTTAATGTTTTCAAAACCATTATCCTTCCCCACACCTAAGGTTGTGCATATCCTCATGCATGTCAAATGAATGAAGTGGGATGAGATTACACATATCAGATGAAAGTTTGTTGTCCATTTCCCCATACCAAAGTTGTTTGCAAGAGTGGATCTTAATGTAATAACAAAACCTATAAGTAAATTTAAATTTAAAATAGTAGAGTAAAATATGATGGCATAAATTTAGTATTCAGTGTTGTTTCCATGGTAACCAAAGAAAAAAATGTGGGAAAAGCATTGATAAAAGTATAACATTACTTAGCTAAGAAAAAAGAGCACAGAAGTAAGAAACCAAGTAGAAATTTGAATTAACTATTCCATTTGAAAAATTATATTCCTTTTATTTATTTTTTCCCTATACTAGATATTAAATTGGTTTTCTAATCAAAGCTCTTTATTCTAACACTTGATCTACCATCAACATGGTTTTCAAACCAAGTTTACCAAAAGTTCTCAATGATTTTCATTTTTTTTTTAATTTTAAATAATTTTATGAAAACTAATGACATGTACAATGTTTTCCATGGACTGTATACATCCACATACTACTTTTAAATGTATCATTGAATCTCTTGTGTGTTGACATTTCTTCAGCATTGGTCTATGTAGTAATGACCAATAACTGGTGATGGACACTTATTTTTTTTACATTCTTTTATCAAAGGTAAATTAGGATAGCGTACCAATTGCTTGATATAGTCATGAATAGAAAGTTTTATCTCTAGAAGGATTCTTTTTAATGATTTTATCATGTAAAACCCAAAATAAACAAAAACCTTTCTAGATAAGCTTAATATCAGGAATGTCAAATACATTAAAATGCCAATAATAGACCACTAAAATGAATATTTGAATATATATGGAAAAATATCTTTGAAACTACTTTAAAATGATTGATGGCTCAGTAATTAACATTATTTATAATGGAGTTTTATTACAAAAAATAAGAAATTTTTCAAAAAAAAATTCTTATTATGCAAGTGGATGTGATGCAAATAATTCCTGAATATGGATGGAAAGTAATGAAATGAAATGTCATCAATTATTTTTATTTATGAATTGTGCAGAAAATATTAACTATTATTTTTACAGAGAAGATAAAGCTACATTTATAATTTATTTTATGTAAACAACAAGCTAAAAAACATAACTACGTAAATAAATTTTAGAGGTCCTTAACTTCCTTGTTGCAAATAGATTTTGCATGCCTCCTCTTTAATCTAACTACTCTAGGTTATTTATCTACAACTTGTCCTAAATTTTCATCATGATGAGAAAGCTCTTCACTATCTTATTCTTGGGTAGGAAATCAAAAAGTGGGGGCCCAAGGGTAGCATCCCCCAATTGGGTCAAGGGGTAGCATTGAATATATTTTGATGATTTTGTATTATTTTAGATATTATAATGAAAACATGTAATTTTTATAATTTTTTTTTTATCTACAGCACTCATAAATTATTAAATACTTGGTCTCATGCAAAAATTTGATGTTCTAGTTTGCATGTTAGTTTGGCCTAGAATGTAAGTCTAATTATTTTTTGAATGACATATTTTTTTTAATAATCACAAACTTTGTCATCCATACAGACTAATAGTAAACAAAAAAAATAAAATAAACAACTAATTTTAAGATTAGATCTATTAAGTTTCTTGAATATTTTAATTTTTGTTTTCTGTAAGACTTTATTACTATAATTTTGAAAGAATCCAAAAAAAATTAGTACAAACTTAAAAATTAATCAAAGATAAAATAGAAATCAAAATATTTAAATCATCCAATTTAATATCAACAACCTTTACATTCTAAAAAGTAGTAATTTTTTGATAAAATTAGTGATTATGTAAGACTTAATGTTAATGTTGGGATGTGGTTATTTTACTCATGCAAAATCTGGAGCAATATCTCTATTTTTTTGCATGATGATAAATCTATTGCATAACCCATTCTGATAATTATGTAAACTAATTACACTCTTATTTCAAGAAAAATAGAATTTCTTTTCAACAAAATCTACTTCTATCATGATTTACATTACATGCAGATTTAATTATTTTGTACTTGTCAAATCTATTTGATCCACATGGAATCCATCAAAAATAACTAATTCTACGAATGTAGATATGTTTGCATGAAATTATTTATGAGGATTTATTTGTGCATTCCATCCAATATCCATATGATTCTTTCCAAAAAAAACCTCATAGGAGTAATACCCAACATTGCTTTGGTTCAGATGTCCTATATTAAAAAATACATAAACTAAATTGGAGACCAATTTTTCCATTTAGTTTATCAAAGATCAATAATGTGATTCACTTTTGAAAAATTGAGTAGCTATAAATTCTAGTTATTTCCATATCATCTTCTTGTAAACTTTAGTTGTCCCTTCATAAATTTTAGCCATCTTCAAATTTTATTCCCAAACAAAAACTTGACATGTGCTATATTGTCTTACTAGAAACTATTTTTGTTTCTTAACCAAATATAAAATAAAAAAACATATTTATTATAGGCATGCAGGCATGATCTATTGTTTAAAATAGTCAAATATTGATTTAGTAGCGATTTCCACCTAATTCTTAGAAAAAATAAAAATTACATGCAACTTTTCCATAATCAATCCAAAATGATGTGTGAGCCTTTATAGGTAGTTATAGAAAACTCATAGCTATATTTATACAACTTTTATCACCACATAAAAATGTATGGTCAATCCAACTATTTTTAAAATGCATATCATCACTCAAATAGGCACGTCAGATACAAGAGTATCTATTCTAGATTCCTCATTGTGAACAACTACAAGAACTCATGCAACAGGTTCTTTTCTCTATATTTTACATCATATTCAATCTACATCAACATATAAATCCTTTTTTATGATGTTAGTAGCTATTATTTTCTACACAGTATCATTAGTTTTATGGGGGGTTTTGTTTTTATTTTTTAATCTAAAATTCCTAATTGTAGAAAAAATGAATTATAATCTACATTACAGGAAAATAAATCTTAAAATATATATATATATATATATATATATATATATATATATATATATATATATATATATATATATATATATATTAATAAATTCTAAAGAAACCACACCAAATATCTCATATCAAAAAAAATTCTAAGATAAATTCCCTCTTATTAAGAATGTTGTTTATCTTTTGCCATTAAACAATACTTGGAAAATTTTAAATCTCTTAATAACAACATGTAGCCTAGTAATGGTGCCAAAAATGATGAGGGTCATCAATCCCCTTATTTTAATAATTTCAATCCATGGCTAGAGTTTGAAGGCTATATACAATAGGAAAAATAGACCTTTGGAAAATGGTTCCTTCTATCACACTCCACACTTGATGGAATTGAAGATCACACTTTTAAAAATTAAGTCACACATGTAAAAAAGTAAATTGATGAATAAATGACAAAGAAATAAAACACCTGCAAGGTCACAATAAACCATACAAAAAGAAATGTTTACAACATAATAATAATAATAATAATAATAATAATAATAATAATAATAATAATAATAATAATAATAATAATAATAATAATAATAATAATAATAATAATAATAGACAACAAAGTGATAATTATATAATAGAAAATACTTTGATCCATCTTTCTTGGAATGAATGGCCATCTCATTCCTTGGAAGAGGACTTATTCAGAATACATGTTTTAGAATAGATTACTAAGAGTGATAGAACTAAAAGTATATTTATTTATTTATTTTGGGTGTGGTAGGTTATATTTATAATATCATGCTTCTAACCAACACGTTATTTAAGATTAAAAACCTAGATATCATATCATATCTCAATCTTCACAAAATATGGAAAGTGATATTTATTATAAGAATATAATATATTAAAACATAATCTCAATATCCATAAAATATGGAGAGAGTATTTATTGAAATGAAATTACATAACTCTATATCTAGATAAAATCTATAAATAAAAAGTCTACATATTGAATTCTATCCATAAAAAGACTTTAAATGGAAAGTATTCTTGTGATAGATAGAATAAACCAAGAAATCATTAAAATACATTTAGAAATAATTTTCAAACAAGTCCATATTGTTTTTGTTAAAATCCATAACAATATTGATGCAGTTCATAACAAGTTTGATGATGTTTATAGTAAGTCTAATGAAATCTATAATTGGGCTAATGTAATCTATAACTAGTCTAGTATAATCCATAGCTGGGCTGATGTAATTTGTAACAAGTTTGATGCAAAATGTAACTATTTTATTACAATCCATAACTACTATAAAACATTTTATCAAGTTTTTGGGAGTTTGTATCAGGCTTATGGGAGTTTGTAGTAAGCTTGTAGAAGTTCATAACTTGACCGAAATGTTGGATCCATTGTAGAAAACTAACACTACTCCAACATTATTATTTAATGGTTTCTCTTCATACATTTATGATCAAAATTAGCCTATTCTTAGAATGGGGACCCTCCATTCTTTAATTTTTAAAAGGGCCCAAGAAAGCATATTAAATCATTTGATTGAAAGAGAATTGATTGAATTTACAAATACTTGTGTTTTTGGAATTTTTGGATAATCATGCATTTTGAAATAAGTATTGATACTTAGAAATATTCAAATTATCACAAATCTTGTCCATGTTTGTTTTATAAATAAATTTTTGATTGTGGATGGTTTAATGATATGCCTATAGGCTTTTTCTAAGGAAGTGTGACATGGCTCTCTAATAGACATAAACACAATAAGATTTGTTGTGTTTTATTAAATTAACATTATGTTGTGTTTAAGGCATTTGATTACAAAGTGTTGCTTTAAACTATTTTAAAATTACCTAAGATGGGAAATAACCTATTCAAAAATCTTAGTTTCTCACTTGACCTCATAAGATGTCAAATTAAATTTATGGTTTATGATGTTTCATAGGACATCAAAGTTGAGTCTATGGCCTAAAAGGATAGATGTCCACCTTTATGATCCTCATGATTCCTTAAGGATTAATCACATCTTGCATGATAAACTTGGAGTAAATCTACCAAGTTTATGAGATACATAGCATCATCTAGAGGGATCATAAGAAGCTAGCAATTAGAATTCAAATCTTAAGGCTATCTATTAGAATCTTATTCCCCATAAGTGAAACCATCCAATCTAATAAGCCATGTGTCCCCCAAACATCCTACCATATTGTCAAATCTTGTAATATGTTACCATATGTCTCAATGGTAACCAACTAGACCTAAGAAGCCTTCTGAGGTGACGTTTGTCCCCCTTAGATTCATTTAATGTCAGTACATGTCCATGATACATTACATCCATCTAAAGTAGTGAGGGATCATGAGGTAGACATGTAGTTACACCTGAGTTATCTAATCAAGTTTTTATGATATATAGTTATCTAAGGTGCCTTAAGATAATGACACTTGGTATAAGAATAAACAATAGTTTGTAACAATGATGTGTGTCCCCTTTGGGCCTGTAGGATGATGACACATGTCATTCCCACACTATTTCCATCTAAGATCCATAATATCACCTTCAAGAGGAATGTGCATATAATTAACACCAAGTTATTAGTATTTGTCTAAAATCCTTTTGAGAGAGATACCTAGCAAGGAAAACTATTATTGATTGTCAGAGCAATGCATGGCATTATCACTACCAATTAGAATTAATTAACATGACTCAAGAAATCATTATAAATTAAAAGATTACACATGGTGAGATAAAGATTATTCATCATGAAAAGATACATTTTGAGTGTCTATGAGGTAATCAAAGGGTGCCACATATCATGATTTCAAGAAAACTAGGTAGCTTAGTCATATTCAAGACATACGTGTACTTATCTAGATCTGAGGTGGTAGCCACATGTTAAAAGGTGGAAATATTTATCTTTAAATCTAAAATTTGTGGTAAATCAAAGATAAATTAAATCTAAACTTAATTCTATTACAATTAATTACTAAAAATGATAGTTCAAAATTGTTTCAAATATATGCAAGGTTAATAAGCCTGCGATTAATATGGCATAAACCAAGATCACCATCAACATTACATTAATCAAAGTGGTCATTCAAAATTTAACACAATCAAGGATATTATTATTTTTATTCCAAAGCTATACACATTTTTTTTCTGTATCCTTTATGCTCTCACAATTTGATAAATCTTAAACTATTAGTAAATTTCACTCTTGACCACCATTATCAGAGCTTGGAATTTGTAGAAAAATATAAACAGACATTGGTTTCTACCTAAAGTATTTGAAAAAATGGCATAATTAGGTCTTTCTAATCCAAGTAAGATCAGTTCCTTTAATAATGATTACTTTTAATTTCAAAATAGTTATTTAGTCATCTTTAAAGATACTAAATTTATTCTTAAGGCCATAGCATTTGGTGAATTACGTTATAGTAGAATATATTTTAATGTAGAAGTAGTTAGGTCTATTGATGAGAATCGAACCATGCCCTATTTAATCCAAGTAGATTTTGATATCCTTTCCCTTAATATAATCAATCTCTACAAGGCTACAACTAAAATAGAGGTCATGCTATGCACTAACCTAGTTTATAACATTTTTGGGAGGTCAAAGTATGAAGATGGTCTGATTAAATCAATGTCCTAAGGGATCCATATTTTTTTCATAATAGGACCAAGATTTTAAAAATAATATGGCCTTCCCTCATCATAGATAGAATATAATTATGTCATCATTAACAACTGGTGTGAAGTTCACTCCCCAAAGAATGTCTTGGCTTCGTGGGTGACTGACCCAATGAGAATTATTTTCATGGATAATCAATGAAATTTACCCATCCAATAATTTAGATAAATATTTATAATTATCTTATCCCTCCTATAATATTTTTTATTCCAAACATTACCTATGTGGACATAAGGACTATTCCATTATTGTTGATAATCTTAGAAGAGCAGTAGATTTCCCCACTTGCACAAATTATCAGTAATAATTTGGTGTATGCAATACATGACACTTTTAATAATGGTTGCCTCTTCTTTATAATGAGATACTTATTATATTCAATATGTATAACTTATAAATTTGGTTAAATTTCATGGTCTTCTGAGCATCCATAAATTGTGCCTCAATTTTTCTATAATATATATTCATAGATTTAGATGTAATATGAGAGTGACTATAGAAGAGTTCTACCTAGTGATCTACCAATCAATCAATGAATGTGAGATTCAAAAGGTTTCCCCTTAAATTATGAAAACCTTTAAATACATGTGTAGCTACTACTTATACCCAAACTTTACTATTATCAGAATGGAAGGAGTGATGGTGGCCTCTCTTATACTACCAAGGTTTGTGCTAATGAAGCTAGTTAAAAAACTAAATGGCCTATCAACTTATACATAGAGTTTATGGAATATTCGAGGACAAGAAGAAAATGGTCCCCCATAAGGTTCCTTACAAACTAGGGTGGACCAAGATTACCAAGTGGCATGATGTTGTTTTAGCTGGTAAGCATAAAAATTCATACATATTTCCTAAACATGACTTCAGACCATGGGATCCCAATAAGGTCATTTCTAATCATCTATTAAAATTCAAGAAATATGTAGTAATGGAATACAATAATCAATAATAAGTCCATGAGTGGATATATAGAGATGCTCTAAATGATGAGGTAGTACTCCAGAATACAAAAATAAAGAACATTAAACTAGAAATGAGATTGGATAGGGAGAAGAAAAATAAGTATTACTAAGTCTCATCCACCATCAGTACATGGGAACATGTTTGATGTTGACTATGAAGAAGGGAAATATTAAGAAGATGCAGACAACATTCCTCTTATTAAGAACAATCCAAATAGAGCTCCATAACTTGCCACTTCATACATTTAGGACTTACCTCCAAGAATTGAGTAACGAGGATCTAAAAATCATCTTGACTCCTCCCAAAGGCCTACAATAATCTCTACATCTATAATGGGGTCCATTCTAGAAAGCCTTGATGAACCTGGCCCTATTTCTATTGAATTTAAGCAATTAGAACAATTCATTGAGATGTCCATGGAATAAGTGTAGGAATTAGCTAGTAGAAACATTAAGAAAGTCTAAAAGAGGAAAATGGAGCCTAATACCATTATGAAAAGAGTAATAACCCCTCTACCAACTTCTCAAGTGACTATAGAGCCTCTAATGTAAGAATCTTATATAAGTACCTCACCATTGCATTATTTTGCAATTACAAGTACATCTTAATGTACCTTTGCTTATGTATTTTATCCTCCTACCATTACTCCCCCATAGATTAGCATAATACAAATTAGCACCCCTCTTAGGACTTCTCATGTTGTTGCTTCAACAAGTATCCCATCCTTTGTTATCCCTCCAATGGATTTAGTATCATCAATAATTACAACTACCACTGCTCAATCTTTAGTTGATACTATCCTAGGCCAAGCTAGTGGTTCTTTAGGATTTACCATCCCCCATTTCATTTTTCATACAACATCAAATATTTCATCTTCATCAAGAACTAGTGCTGGTCAGAATATTAGTTCCACTTCTTCTTAGGTATCATCAACTACGTAAACACTTGCTATTGTTTCCACTACATTGGTAAGACCATTAAGGCCCATTTCAAAAAAAATCACCTTTTACAATCCACCTTTTCCTTCATCCCCATTCAATGTTGATATGTCTATAAAGGTGAGTGTGGCTCCAAAATTACCCTCATTTATTCTAAATATAGGCCTTAAAAGGAACCCCATTTCACACACTTGGGTAGATAGACCCAATAAACTTACCAGACATTTATATTATGGATCTATCCTCTACCTCATCTACACCACCTCTACAAAATATAATGCCTACTATTATCCCAAATTGGGTCATAGATATTATACTGGCAACAACCTAAGAGAGACCTCAAGTAGTCCTCTCTACATCATAGATTGGCATGCAATTTGATGCTACTATAGGTATCATGAAAATATTGTTGAGGAGGTAGGTTGAATATCCCCAATATATCTCATTTATGGATTATGAAAGTGAAGAGCCCCTCTTTAATTTAATAAAGAAGAGAAAGGTTGGCCCAGGTGAATTAGATGAGTATGTAGAAGACCATGTGTTCATGGTCCAAGCAACTATAGAATCCATAGTGGCCTTGATGAAAGGTATGCAACAGGAGGTGAAGAGATTAAGGGAGTAGACATTGCCTATAGTGATAGAGAATACTACAATCCAAGTAATAAACATAATCATTAATGTCTCTAGTTTATACAAGTTCATGAAGAGAAGGAAAGAAGATGTGAATCTACAATCTAATGTGGTCATTAAATATGACCAAAAACTTTCACTCTATGATTCCAAGTTGACAAACTTGGCTAGAGTTGAAAGAAACAATTATTTCCAAGACCTTAATACATTACCACTTGGAGGCATCATCCTATCATAGACTTTAATGATGTAATTTAATCCTTAGAAAAAATAGAGCTTAGGATTTCCTGATTGCTAAAGGATGCTATGGTCACTAGGGTGACCAAACCTGATGGTATCTTTATGGATGACTAGGAATTTGGGCTCAAATGAAATTATTTGTTGCAAAATTCTTACAATACATAGGTAATGCCAAGACTGACACTAAAGTGATGAACATTGTGGATTTTGCTAACCAAAGTCTAGAGAGTTGAGGCTATTGAATAAATATTGATACCTATAATTGTAGAACATGGTAGGATTATATCAAAAAAGTCTAATTTATTTTAGCCTTTGATCTTGAATTTCAATCAAATTGACTAGGACTACTTAGCATGCATTAAAGTTTAGACAAGGAAAGAGGTAGAGAAATAAAGGTTTCAACAACAAGCTAGTGTGTAAGAAGCTATCCAATAGCCCCTTCCACAATAATGGATAACACCTTAGAAACTTCCTCTAGGGCCTTAAGGAATATTTTTCTTTGCTTTTTAAATTCAAATTTCCAATATTCCCTTATAATATGTGGCATTTTAGTTATTATTCAAAAGTTAAAATCCAATTGGATATATTTGGGCATCTTTTAATGGGCCAAACTGAACTTCCATAGGCATTTTAAGGCCTATATATAGGTGTATTTCCCCTCATTGTAATTTTGAGGAATAATTGTTAGATAATTAATGCAAAAGAGATAAGAATTCATGAGATTGTTTGAATGCTTTGTTGTGTATTCTATAGTTTCTACTTCTCATGATTTTATAGAGTTAATGACTTCTTTCCCACTAATTAATTTGGAAATAATATCAATGTATGGATCTATTGGTTTGATTTTAATACTAGGATAACAAATCTATTAGTTTATGTGCTCTATTTCATATTATTTGTAGTTAAATGTGCTTATACAATTTGATGTGAATAAGTAACTTTCATGCAACATATGATTTCTATATGCAAACCCTTTCCTTTAAAGTCTCAACTGCATTCATTTGGCCTTTAGTAATATAATAGTGTTGGTGAGTTTCCACCTTTACATGTTATTTTTGTAGAATTTATAAGAATCAACAGATGTAGCCATCTAAAACAAACTTTATTTTCTACCCTGCCCTACTTACCTTTGGATCTACCCCATGAGTCACTTTAGTATAGCTCATTTTATAAATATCCATGGTTTATTTGTACTTGAGAAATAATTGGAAAATTATATATGAATTTCATAAAGATTAGCAAGAAATAAAGTGTCATTGTATAATTTGTTGTCCCTACAGTAGAGTTTTCTTGTAGACTTACAAGTGGTGGACATATCTCTATTGTTTTACTATTTTTAGTATTAGTTGTGTAGACAACTCAAGCCTTGAGTCTTCCAAGACTTAAAATTGATTTTATTACTTCCCACCTATTCCCTAGTGATATAGGGAGCACATTAAGTTCATCAACATGAAGGGGAAAGTTGGCACTAGAAGGATGACCCCTATCCAATTACTTTCTTGCATATTCATGAAATTATAGTGTACTTTATTAAATATATGTATAATTGTTTCAAAGAACACATATATTGTTAAATAACATTGAATATCTACATTATTTGTATGAATATTTACATACTTTGAAGTATCCCATCAAAGTTAGTGTTCATTTGTATAAATTTGGAAATATTTAGTTTTGTTGTCTAAATTTATGTAGAAACTTAAAGATAGGTGAAATACCCCATTATTTAGGCATATTCAAGGTTGTTTTGATCATCTTTACAAAGGTTGATATAAATCTGGTCAATAATCTAGATTTTTGTGAGAATTTGTGTAAAGGTCAGTCATTAAGACCTTGCTTTTACTAAATTTAGACATTTAATATTGTAATTACTCTAATTCGCATGGGATTGAATAAACCTTTGCACAGATTTATTCTAAAATAGATTTTGAAATTTTCAAACTCTTTTAGGTTATTAAATTGAGCATAAAAATTCTTTGGAATGCTGGTTTAAAACTATTATTTTCAAGCTAATGTGTGGAACTAACAATATTTGTGTAGGTATTGAAAAGCCTTATGTTTCAAAGATTGGATCGTAAAAGATCAAGGTAAAGCTATTTGATTTTCTTTGTAAAATCTTTTCTATAATAATTTGATTTATCTTTGTAATATTTGAATGTCTAAAGATAACTTTTAATTTCTTCTACTCTCTGGTTATTAATACTGACTCTGCATCCTAGAGGTGCCTAAGATTTGAACCATATCTTGATCTAAATCTAGGGTCCCTTTAACACCCCTATAAATTCATATGAAGGTAAGATCAGACATATGTAAATTTATGAATTTTAGGACCCATTCAAATTCCCCATCTAACCAAAAATTAACACGCCTCTTTCTAATCATGGCATGGTTAGTTGGCTCATCCATAAATGTCCCTAGAGCTATGCATGATCTACCAAGGAACCCAAAAAAATATTTTCCTTTATTCACTCCCACCAATAGAGTAATCATTAAAGATCATATAAAGTCATTTAAATCATCTTTAAGGCTAATTAATATAATTCATCAGGACGTGGCTTGCCACCTTTTTCCCTTTTCATTCTGAGATGTGGCTTATGATTGGTTCCTCAACTTGTTAGAAGATTCCTTCATGGGATGGGATCAGTTTAATGATAATTTTATTGCCTAATTTGGTAAGGTAGTAATCCTAAGAGTTATGTATCAATAGTTTACCACCCTTAAAAGGGTCATAAAGGAACCAATTAAAATATTCAATGCAAAGTTAAAAAATATATATACCCTGACATCCCCACCCTATAGGCTAGAAGATAATTTGGCTTTAGAAATATAAAAAACTCCTTAGACATGATGATAGTTGTCTTCCTAAAAATATCCTTGTATATTAACACATTTCCTTTCACATACACTCAAGCCATCCATATTGATGAGCAAATGCACCCACAAGATCATCCCACCTTTTCTATATCAAAAACTGACCCAATGCTACCTACCTACTTTAAATGTCATACCCAACATGAATCAAAATCTGCTTGCATTAAACCAAGTGCTAGTAATTAACTAATTGCCTATAAGCCACACTACACCCAGCCAACAACTAGGATTATTCAACCAAGTGAATGATGGAGCACATACCCATAAAAATGCTAGTCAAATACTAGTTATCATAAATAACATCAATGCTCAAATTGTGACCTAATATAGTAACTTAGAGCCTCCAAAAAGAGAATTAGATTTGATTAAAAGTAAACATTTAGAAACTCACTAATGATTTCTTAGATCTCAAAAAACAAAAGGGAAATACTAGTGAGGGTTCCAATAGAAATTTGTTATATCTATAGATATAACAGACCATTTAATAGGTCTAAAAATAATAGTGAGGCCCCCTTGATCAAGTTTCCTGAGATCAACATTTTTGAGTTAGCCTTGCCCAATAGGTGCCAAGTGCACAATATTGTCAGACATGAAGGACTAGAATATATTAAATTATTTAATGCATTCAAATCCATTTAAAGACAAATGAAATCATTCAAGATGAATCCAACTCATCAGATCAATGCTAAAGGCTCTGATAATATCAATGATGCTTTTAGAGCTCTAGAAATAGTCCTCATGGTTTAGACATATGATTTTCCCAGTTGAGATGAAAATGATCTTGAAGATAATGTTGAGGTAGTGCATGATTTCCAACAATACTAGAAGAAAAACTATGATTTGAGAATTAAGGGTCAAAAATAACCTTTGACAACTTCCACCCCACCAAATTAAAAAGATACACATCCTAATGGTAGGACAAATAATAGTCCTCCACCACCTAAAGTTAATGAAATTCAACCAATAATAGAAGTTCCCTGCATAACATCAAAAGTTGGTTATAACATAGTGGAAGATATGAAAAATATGAAATCAAGCATAAATTTTCATGAACTCACTCAAATCAATGAACAACATGATTTTCTATTGAAATCATTTAATAAAAATACTAGCTCTATAAAGTTTAAATTGACTCATTTAAATGTGGTAATTTATAATAGTAAACATTAAGTTCTACCATTTTTGTTGACTATAAGGATTTTTCATAAGAATATTCATAATTTATTTCTATATTCTATTACTTTATCTAATATTATGCCTTGATGAATCTATGAAAAGTTAGGATTAAACCCAATGAAATCAAAGAAGGTAATGGTACAATTAGATAAATCAAGAGTAAAAGTGGTGGGAGAATTGTTAATTATTCACATGCATGTTGCTCATGAACCCCAAATTCATCATATCATCGATATTCAAGTCATTGACATACCTGAGGCTTATATATTATTATTGAGTTATGATTGGACTACATTCTTGAATGGATATATGTACATTAATTGTTCCCAAATGTGTCTACCTTGGCATGGGATTCCCAATCAAATCAGGATTTACCAAGAACGCAAAATGAAATATGTGATCACTAAATATATTTCCAATAATGAAAATTTAAATTACCAATGCTCTAAATTAGGTGTTTACACTTTAAAAAACAACTAATGTAATTTCATATGACAAGGTTAAATAAAAACAAGGTCTTTAGATATTGCACTTTGATGGTGAATGAGCTAAATAAGGTTTTGGATTTGGAATTGTTTTGACAAATCCAAAAAGTAAAATAGTATCTACATTCCTATCGATTATATCTCACTTATAGTAGTGACTTATAAAAATATGAATATCTTATTTTAGGACTTCAATTTGCAATAAAACATAAGGTAAAAGAACTATTAGTCTATGGTGATTAAGAATTAATTATTAATCAGGTTAGGAGTAAATATCAGTGTAATCTCTCTTACTTAAAAAAGTATAAATGTAGAGCTTGGGATTTGATTGAGTATTTTGACTCATTTCATATTGTTTACCTATGTAGGGAGTAGAACCGATTTTTAGATGATCTAGCTTCAACTAAAAAAAATTTGGTGCCTCCAAAGCCTTTAAACTTGTAGGAATTTACTATGGAAATGATTTCATGCCCCTTTGTACCAGATAATATCATTCACTTCCAAATTTTTGATGATGATAAGCAAATAATTGACTACACGTGTAATTTTAACATATTAAAATCCCACATTATTGATGAACATGTTGAAGGTTATTTAAAAAAATTCAAAAGAAAATGACAATGGATTAATCTAACTCAAGGAGAACTAAATCTCCAAGGTAATGATCTCCTAAGAAAGGATTTTTGACTTGGATAAATAAATAAATAGGGCTAAAAAACCCAAGGTACATCATAGAATATTATAATCAAGTCAACTTTGGAAATCCTAAGAATGAGCAAAGTGTTAACATTGGTTTAGTTTGCACTGATGAAGAGCTAAAGGAAGCCACTACCATTTTAACCAAGTTCAAATATGTAGTTTTTTGGTCATATGATGATCCTAATATATGTTATACTAGTGTGATTACTCATACTATCCCCTTGAAAGAGGCCTATAGACCCTTCAAACAAAGATAGAGGCTAGTGGATCTAGTGTTGGAACCATTGATTTATAAGGAAGTGAAGAAATTTCTAGATACAAGGATAATATTTCCCATATGGCACTCGACATGGGTTATAAATCTTATTCTAGTTAGAAATAAGAATTGATAAATTAGACTCTATGTCAATTTCAAAAACTTGAACAAATCCTTAGAGAAGGGTAATTATCCATTTCCATCCTTGGATGAGGTCATTGAATTGGTGAGTGATTACATAATGTTGTCATTCCTTGATGGTTTTTCAAGCTACAACTAAGTCTTAATGAATGAGAATGATATAATGAAAAATGCCTTCACCACCAAGTGGGGAATGTTTGCATATAAATGAATGTCATTTAGATTGATTAAATGTAGGATCAAGTTTCTAATGAGTAATGGAACATGCATTCCAAGGATTAATAGGTAAGTGAATCATTAAATATATGTATGATCTAATATTTTTTTTAATAAAAACAAAGGCAATTACATGATGCATTTATGACAAGTGTTAGAGAAGTGCATGAGGTATGACATTTCTTTAAAACCCAATAAAAGTATCTTCTCTATAATTGAAGGCAAACTTATAATACATGTAATCACCCATGAAGGTATGATTATTGACCCTAATAGGGTAAACATAATTTCAAATGTAGAAATCCCTAACAATAAAGAAGAGTTAAAAATTTTCTTTGGAAAGAATAATTTTTTAAGAAAATTTATCTGAGGTTTTGTAGAGATTGTAAGACCACTCAATGCAATGCTAAAGAAATATGCAAAGATAGAATAGACTGCTAAAGCAAAGAAGGCATTTTAGGACATTAAGGATGTTATTGTTCAAGCTTTTATTTTGATAATTCTTAATTTTATCAAAGACTTTTATCTATACTCTTTTTCTTCTAATCACACTATTACCACTATCTTGATGTAGAAATAGGATGACAAAGAGCACCCCATAGAATTCATGAGCACCAACTTGAAGAATGTAGAACTTAAATATCCTATTCTAGATAATCAATCTTACACTATGGTGAAGGCCATCATTAATTTTAGACACTACATCTTGAGGAATAAGACATATTCCATAGTGTTTGATATAGTTGTCAATTTGATGTTGGAATAAAATGAACTTAGAAAAAAAAGAGTGAGTTGGATGATGAAACTCTAAGAATATGATATGGAAATAAAATATACTTAGTTAGAAGTGAAGGTCTAATCTAGCTTATTACAAATAGTGATCCACACATTGACATTTTATAGGTTGAAGTAGGTCAAGTGTCCTATGGTGATTTCTACAAAGATATTGTTTACTATTTATTACATGAAGTGTGTTCCCCACACCTTAAAAGGGAGGAGAAAAAGGCCCTTAGGCTGAGATCATCTCATTTTATGGTTAAAGGAGAGTCCTATATAGAAAAAAAGTATGAGGGGATCTATCTAAGATGTGTTTCTAGAGATAAATCAATGTAAATCATAAATAATTTCAATGAAAAACTATGAAGTACTAACCCTTTAGGGAATACCACAATGCATAAGTTATTGAGAACAAACTACTATTGGCTAACCATATTCAAAGACTCCCATGCTCATATGTGAATGTGTCATAAATATAAAGTATTTGATTGATGAGAGATAGAGGCAACCATGACTTTGTAACTAGTTATTGAAACAAATCCATTTGCATAATTGGGCCTTGACTTCATATGAATGATCAATCCTAATTCCTTAGTAGGGCATAAATTTTTAATCACTAGTATAAACTATTGCATTACATGGATTTAATTAATGGCCATGAACAATAATAGAGTGATTGGAATCATTAAATTTATATAATAAAATATCATCACTTGGTTTTGGATACCCTTGGATTTGGTATGCAATAATGGCCTAGCCTTTATGTCAGCTAAACTGACTAAATGGGCATATGACAATAAAATAGTCATCAAGTCTACTTCAAACTATTACCCTTAGGGTAATGAAGTTCTAGAATCTATCAATAAAAAATTGATGAGTGCCATCAATAAATCTATAAAGAAAACACCTAGAGAATGGCAATCCCTACTAAATTATGCTTTATGGGTAGATAGAACAAAATACATATAGGTGCTCAAGGCATCTCCATTTATACTAGTCTATGGGTAAAAACCTATTTTTCCTATCACATTGAATTTTCCCACCTATGATTTTATGGCCAAATATATGGAAGATGATGAAAGAGTACAATCTCAAATACTAAACATCATCCAAATGGAAGATTGTAGAGATAAAGCATTAAAGAATTTTATCAAACATTGGGATGTTATAAAGATATGGTTCAATAAATAAGATAGAGTTAGAGTGTTCCATATATTAGACTTGGTATTACTGTGGGACAAAGCCCATGAAAATAAGGTATAACATGACAAGTTCACTCCTCTCTAGATTGGACCATATCAAGTGGTAGAAATATTGGGCAAAAATGCAATCAGGTTGAAATACCTATAACTAAATAACTTAACCTTGCCAACCAATAAAAAATACAAGAAACATTATTTCTATTTCATTCCATCATGAGCTACATAAGGATAGTAAGATTATTTTGGGTTAGAGTGGGTAGGAGTAGATTATATTCCTTTCTTACTTTGCTTTCTTATTCTGCCTTTTCTTACTTTAAGCTTGTTCATTTTATATTATGTGTTTTATCTTAGTAATAAGTCCTTTAAACAAGAATTCATTGGCTCAATCTATGATAGTCTGGTCTTAAAAATAGGAAGAATGTATTATTGGTTTTAAACATTTGTCATCTAAATTTTGGAAACCTCTAGTAGTGTTTCAATTTAGAAAAGATGGGTGGGGTTAATTAGAAGTTATTTTTCTCATGAAAATCTTGAGTCATCTTAATATTGTAGTATAGTTCAGATGAATGAACTTATGATTGAGTTAGATTTTGAATCTATGTCGACCATCATACTATCACTTAAATTCACCAAGTAAATTACTAGGGCAATACTTGATATTATAAAGTGAATTGCATCCAGGTTATGTCTTGAAAATACTTTACACTTAGCTAATTTTGGTTTATGAATGTAGGTATAAAAAATGATACACCATGGAGTGAAATCATAAACTACTTTCATATTCTATGAATAGTGATTTAGGCAATCTCTATTAGGGTTATCAATGCTAACTAGTAGTATATCAAGGCCTAGAGTAGATCCAATGGTATCTCTATCAGGGCTATGGATAGCTGGATGATAGTATAGAAATTCCCAAGCCATCCTCAACTAAGAAAATTATAATTATAAAAAATCTAATGAACACTTAAGTGATTTCATGTTAGATGTCTTCAAAATTGAAAGTTATCATTTTTGAACCCAGTGGCAATGCTTAAGGAACCTCAAATCACACACATGATATGATTTTATACAAGGATAAAACATTATTTAAATCATGTGGGATTTCATTAGTTTCGAAAAATAGTGTTTGTACTAACTGAATATCATAATGAGATAACCATTTTTTTATTTATCCTTGAACAAAATATCTAGATTCTAACATTTCTCAATGTCTCCCTATATATTTCAACATTTGTTGATGATAAACATTCCCTTATTCTTAGAATGGGGACCCTCCTTTCTTCAATTTAAAAAATTTCCCATGATTCTAATCATATTAAATCAATTGACCGTATGTAGAATTGATTGAATTTACAAACACTTATGTTTTTAGAATTTTTGGTTAATCAGTCATTTTGAAATAAGGATTGATACATATAAATATTCAAATTATCTCAAGTCTTCTTCAAGTTTTATTTAGCAATGAATTATTTACCATGGATGGTTCAATGATATTCAAACAAGCTTTCACTGAGGAAGTGTGACCTAGCTCTCTAATAGACATAAACATAACAAGCTTCACTATGTTTTATTAAATTAACATTATGTTATGTTTAAGGCATTTGATTTCAAAGTATTGATTTAAACTTTTTTAAATTGTTTGTAGATGTATAATGTCTTCAAGAAGCTAACTTAGTTTCTCACTTGACCTCGTAAGATGTTAAATTAAAGTTATGTTTTATGATGCCTTATCAGATATCAAAGTTTTTAATGTGGCCTAAAAAGATAAATGCCCAGCTCATCAGGCCTCATAACACCTTAAAGATTCATCACATCACATAAAATAAATCTAAAGTAAATATACTAAGTCTATGAACTACATGACATCATCTATAGGGATCAATATAAGCTAGCCATTAAAATTCAAATCTTAGGGCTATGTGTCAGGATCTTGTCCCCTATGAGTGAGCCCATCCAATCCAAGCTACCAAGTATCCCTCATGCATGCCACTATAGTGAAAAATCCCATGAGATACTATTTCATGTCTTAATGGTGACCAACCAAACATGAGTAGCCTTATAAGGTGACATGTGTCCCTTTGGATTCATTTGAGGTCACTATGAGTCCATGATGCATTACATCCATCCAAAGTAGCAAGGGCTCGTTAGGTAGACAAATAGTTTTAACTAAGCTATCTAATCAATGTTTGATGATATACGGATATTTGAGGTGCCTTTTGATAATGACACTTAGAAAAATAACAAATAATAACCCAAAATAATGATGTATGCCCCCTTTGATCCCACATGATGATGCCACATGTCATTCTCATGTTGTTTCTATCTTAGATCCATGAGATCACCTTCAAGAAGGACATGTGTCTCCACCTAAGCCATATTGTTATAAATGATTTTACAATAGTTATCCAAAAGCATTTTAAGAGAGACACTTGGCAAGGAAAGCTATAATTACCTATGAGAGTGATGTATGGCATTATCACTAACAATAATAATTGAATAGTACCACCTGAGAACTGGTTATGAAATAAAAGATTCCATGTGGTGAGATACATATGATTCACCATGTAAAGCTACATTTTGATAGTTTGTGAGGAAATCAAAGGGTGCCATGTGTCCAAATTTTGAGCAAACTAGGAAGCTTAGTCATATTCAGGCCATACATGTACTTAGCTAGATCCAAGGTGGCAACCATATGTCAAAAGGTGGCAATATTAAGAATTAAAGATAAAATTGATGGTAAATAATAAATAAATTAAATCTAAGTTCTTTTTTTGCAATTAATACTAAAATCAATAGTTGAAAGTTGTTTCAAATATATGCAAGGTTGATAATCTTATGATTAATATGACATGAACTAGTATGTCCATCAACATTACAGTAATCTGAGTAGTCATTCAAAATACTAAATTTTCAAGGTTATTTTTATTTGTATTTATAAGATATACACATTTGATTTCTCTATTGTCTATGCTCTCATAATTTTACAAAGCTCAAGATGTTAGAAAATTGCACTCTCAATTGCCATTATCAGAGCTTAAAACTTATAGAAGAATACAAAGAGACATTGATTATTACCTAAAGTGTTGCAAAAGATGGTACAAGTTGTCTTTCTACTATAGGTAAGAGAAATTATTTCAATAATGATGACTTTCTATTTTATAAAAGTTCTTTAGTCATCATTAAAGATGCTAAATTTATTTTTGAGGCCATAACATCTGGTGACTTTCATTATAGTAGCATATATTTTAATGTATAAATAGATAGAGCTATTGACAAGAATGAAACAATGCCTTATGTAGTCCAACTAGATTTTTATATCCTTTCCCATAATATAGTGAGTCTCCACAATGTTACAACTAAGCCAAAGGTCATGCCATATTCTGACCTAGTTTATGGTATTTTTAGGAGGTCAAAGTGTAAAGATGGGCTGATTAAATCAATTTCCCAAGGGATCCATATTAATTTCATAGTAGGAACAAGCTTCTAGAAATATTATGACCTTACCTCACCATAGATAGAATATAATAAGGGTGTCATTGATAATTGGTATGAAGTGCACTCTTTAGAGAAGGTCTTCACTTCATCTGTGATTGACCTAATAGAAACTATTTTCATGGATGGTCAAGGAAACTTTCCCATCTAAAAATTTAGACAAGTATTTATAATTGGACTATCCCTCCTAAATATAATATTTGGTAGTTCACACATTTCTTATGTGGACATAAAGATTATTCCATTATTGTAGATAATCCTAGAATACTAACAGATTCCCCCACTTGGGGAAATTATCAACAATAACTTTGTATATGTAATACATGACACTATAATAATGGTGCCCCCTTATTTATGATGAGCTACATATTATATTTAATTAATTAACTTTCTCAATTGGGTTAAATATCATGGTCGCTTGATCATTCAAAATTTGAGCCTCAACTTTTTTTCTATAATGCATATTCATAGATTTAGATGTAATATGCGAGTGATTGCAAAATACTTATACCAAGTGTTCTAATAGTAAATCAATAAATGTGAGATGTAGAGGGTTTCCCATGAAATTAGAAACATATTTAAAGATATGGGTAGCTACTAGTTATACCTAGATTGCACAATTATTAGAATGGAAAGACTGATGGTGGCCCTTCTTTGACTGCAAAGGTTTGTACCAATGAAGATAGCTAAAGAATAAATGGCTTATCAAATTGTGAATGGAGTTGATTAAATCTTCAAGGACAAGAATAAAATGACCACCCATAATTCTTATTATAAACTAGGGTAGACTAAGATTAACAAGTGGCATGTTGTTATTGTAGCTACTAGGCATAGGGATTCATACCTATTACCTCGAGATGACTTCAAACCATGAGATCCCAATAAGTTAATTACCAAAAATATATTAAAATTCAATAAATATTTAGTAATGGAATACAAGCATAAAAAATAATTCCATGAGTGTATATATAAAGATGTTCTAAATGATGAGGTCATACTTTAGAATGCAGTAATGAAGAATATTCAATTGGAAATGGGATTGGATAGGGAGAAGACAAAGTTTGATATTAATAATTCTTGGGAACTAGAAACACATTAGAACATGTTTGGTGTTGATTAGGAGGAAAGGTAAGATGAAGAAGATGAAGACAATGTTCTTGTTAAGAACACATCCAATAAACTTCCACAACTTTCCACTTCAAGCATTTAGGACTTACCTCCAAGATTTGAGCAAAGAGGATCTAACACTCATCCTGACCCTTCAAAAAATCTTGAAATAATCTCTACATCTATTATGGAAGCCATTCTAAAAATCCTAGATCAACTTGACCTTAATTTTTTTGACGTTGTGGAATTAGAACAAGGCATTGAGCTCTTCGTGGAAGAAGTACAAAACTATATAGTAAAAACATTGAGAAAGTCTATAAGAGGAAAAGGGATCCTAAGACCACTATGAGAGGAGAAATAACCCCTCTACTAGATTCTCAAGTGACTACAGAGCCTCCATTACAAGTTATCAATTTAAGTACCTCACCACTACATTATTTCCCAATTGCAAGTACATCTAAAACTTCTTTTGCTTATGTATTTGTTCCTCTTACCATTACTCCCCCATCAATGAGCACAATGAAAATTATCACCCCACTTGGGACTATTATTGTTTTTATTTCAATAAGTATCCCATCATTTGTTATTCCCACATTATCTTTAATATCATCAACAAATGCAACTACCAATTCTTAATATTTAGTTTATACTAGCCTAGGCCAAGCTAGTGGTTCCTTGGGATTTACCATTCCCCATTTCATTTCTCATTCCACTATAAATGTTGCATCTTCATCAGGCACTAGTACTAGTTAGACTGTTAGTTACAATTATTCTTAGGCATAAATAACTATTTCAACACTTCCTATTGATTCCCCTAAATCCATAAGGCCATTAAGGTCCATTTCCAAACTTTTCACCTTTCCATAACAACCTTTACCTGCATCCCCATTGAATGTTGCTACAGCTACAAAGGTAAGTGTACCCCCATGATTTCCCTCATTTATTATAAACATAGGACCTATAAGAACCCCATTTTTCACACTGAGTAGACAGACCCAATAAACTTACCACACATTCTTGCTACACCTCTAGACTATGGCCCAACTACACCACCTCCAAAAAGTCCAATGCCTACTATTATTCCAAATTGGGTTATAGATATTATATTGGTAGTAAGATAAGGGAAACCTCAGGTAGTCCTCTATGCACCATAGATTGGAATGAAATTTGATGCCACTATAGGTACCATGAAAAGGGTGGTGAGGAGGTAGGTTGAACAACCCTAATCTAGCTCAGGTGTGTCTCCTGAAGTTTAAGAGCCCCTCGTCACTTTAACAAAAAAGAGGAAGGTTGGCCGAAGAGAATTAGATTATTATGTAGAGGAAATTTTGTATATGGTCCAATCCAATGCGAAACCCATAGTGGACTTGATGAAATGTATGTAGTAGGATGTGAATAGATTGAGGGAACAAGCATTGCCTATAGTTCCATGGAATACTACATTCCATGTGATAAATGCAATCATTAATGTTTTTAGTTTATACAAGGTCATGAAGAGAAGGTAAGAAGATGGGACTCTAAAATTTAATGTGGTAATTAAATATGATGAAATACTTACACTTTATGATGCCATGTTTTGAAACTTGGATAGAGTTGTAAGGAACAATAATTTCCTATACCTTAAATTTTAAACTTGAAAACATCATCTCGACATAGACTATAATGACGAATAGAAGGAAAATATTGAAAAGGTGGGTAGAACAAGTTAAGGATGTAACTATATCCTTAGAAAACATATATTTTAGGACTACATTATTTCTAAAGGATTCTATGGTGACTAGGGTGACCAAACATTATGGTAGCTTTATGGATGTCTAGGAACTTAGGGCTCAAATGAAAGTATTTGTTATAAAATTCCAATAAGACATAAAAAATACTAAGAATACCACTAAAGTAATGAAAAATATGGATTTTGATAACCAAAGGCTAGAGAGATATGAGGCTATTGAATAAATTTTTAGATGTGCACTTGCATACCATGATAAGCTTATCCAAGAAATGCCTAATTTATTTCAGCATATGATCCTGAATTTTACTCAAATTAACTAGGAGTACTTAGCATGCAATGAAGTTTGGACCAGGGAAGAGGTAGAGAAAAAGAGATTATGATAATAATTTATTCAATAATAATCTATCCAACATCCCCTTCCACAACAATAGCTAGCACCTCAACAACCTCCTTTAAGGCCTTGTGGAATATTCTGCTTTGTTTTGTAAATTCAAATTTGGAATATTCCCTTATAATATGCCATATTTTAGTTATTATTAAAAATATAAAATCCATTTAGATATATTTGGTAATATTTTAATGGGTCCACTTGAACTTTCGTATGTATTTTAAGGCTTATATATAGGGGTATTCCCCCTCATTGTAATTTTGAGTAATAATTGTTAGAGAATTAATGCAAAAAAGATAAGAATTCGAGAGATTATTTGAATGATATATTGTGTGTTTTTTTAATTTATGATTCTCATTATTTTATAGAATTAATGGTTCCTTTTCTACTAAATAATCTGGTAATAATATTAATGTATGCATCTATTGGTTTGATTTTAACACTAGGCTAACAAATTTACTATTCTATGTCCTTTATTTCATATTATTTGTAGTTAAATGTGCTTATGAAATTTGATATGAATAAGTAAATTTCATGCAACATATGATTTTAGATATATGCATCTCCTTTCCTTTTAAGTCTCAACTACATTCACTTAGCCTTTAGTATTACACTAGGGTTGGTGAATGCTAGTTATACATGTTATTATTGTAAAAGTTAGAAGAATTAACACCTCTAACCATCTGAAGCATATTCTATTTTTTGCCCTAGCCTACTTACCTTTGGATCAATTCCATGATTCACTTTAGTTTATCTCATTTTTTAAATATTCATGGTTTTTTTGATCTTGGGAAATAATTGGAAAAGTTTACATCAATTTCAGAAAGATTATCCAAAAATAAAGTGTCACTATTGTATAGTTTGTTGTCCCTACAATAGGGTCTACTTTTTGACTTACAAGTGGTGGCCATATCTTCATTAATTTTCTATCTTTAGTATTAGTTATGTAAATAATTCAATCGCAAAGTCTTTTAAGACATAAAATTGAGTTAATTACTTTCCTCACATTCTATAGTGATATGCAAAGCATATTAAGTGCATCAATATGATCATTCTAGCTTAGTAAGAACTTTGTATGCACACATTGACATATTTTTTGAAATAATAGTTATAAATAGCTAAAAAATATATAATAATTAATTATAAATACATAACCATGATATATACTTGCTATTTTATTATAAATAAACCATAAGTTCAAAAATTACATTTAAATCCACTTCTTATGCAAGAAAAAGGATGTTATTTCATGGACATGATGAGCAATTTTATGGTCTCATCAAATGTGAGTATTTTCATAGGCATCAAGTTCTGGGGGATAAGTTTGGTGTTTAATAAATTTAATAAAATCTTTATACTATTGGATTTGTCAAATGGTGATAACATCAATGTGGCAAATGAGTGAATCTCATCGTTATAGAGAAGATGGGTATTTTCTTATTTGGATAAGAAAAGTGAGTTCAATAATAAATTGGTGTGGATGAAAAATATATCATGTAGAAGTGAGTGAATTAGTAATAAAATTTTGATCTCAAGGGATAAGTTCAATGGCAAAAGAAGCTAAATTTTTTCTGAGGTAGTTATGATTTGATGATAAAAAATGATATTATCGCTTTTGATTCGTAATCACCATTGACTTGGTGTAAAATGAGTTGGGAGTCACCTAAAGCATGTAGATATGTAATATCTAGATCAAGAGTTTCTCTTATGCCTAGTATTAAAGCTTCATACTCACCATGTTGTTAGTGACATCAAATGTGAGGTAAAATGCTAAAGGGATAATTTTTCAAAGAGGGATCATAAGGATACAACCTGCCACAGCTACATGAAGGAATTTAGTGATATCAAAATGAAGGGTCCATGTATTTTCATGTAAATCAACATTAATTTCAAAAATTTCTTCCATAACTACTTTTAGTTTAGTAGTGTTGGGGAACATAGAAGACTCTTCTAGATTACTTGCTTCAAGGTCGGTAGTGAATTTATGAAAGTAATAATTTAGAGATGTGGCTTGGTTGAGTCCTTTGATATAGATAATATTTTCATCAAAAATATTATCTTGAAAGTGGTTGGTGGTTGGGAGGGAGCTATGGAAACTTGATCAACAATGATTTATCCTTTGAAAACTTTTTGGGTGATAATTTCGATATCAAATTCCATGAGAATGACCATATAATTTGTAATTTTATCTCCAGGAAAAAAATATTTTGATAAGAAGTGATCAAGGGGATCAAAATGGATGATAACATAAGTGGTTTAATAAATCATATAATGTTGAAGTTTTTCAATGATAAAATATATGGCAAGGAAATCATGTTTAACTTTTGTATAACATTTCTCATAATTTATGAGGCCTCAGCTGATATAGTATATGCCATATTCCATCCCAATATCATCTTATTAGATAATCATTTCCCCAAATTATATGGGCGTGGAAGAGGTATATAAGATTAATTAATGATCATTTTAAGGTGGACAAAGAGTAGGTGGGTAAAGAAATGATTATTTCATATTATCAAATGTTTTTTTATATGGATCCATCCATCCTAGGGCATTACCTTTCATAAGAAGAGAATTGATAGAATAGATATGGTAAACCATTTCAAGGATGAACTATCTAATTTCCCCAACTTTACTAAGGTAAGTGTAATTATCTATAGTGTATCAAGGGATGGGCATGTTAATGATAGCATTGATCTTGTTGGGGTCAACATCGATGCCAAGAAGAGAGAATAAGAATCCTAAAAATTTTTTAGATGTTACACCAAAAACACATTCATAAGGACTTAGTTGAACTTTTTATTTAAGGAGATGATCTAAGAAGATATTAGGATTAGATAGATGAGTCTTGAATCTTTGGGATTTTATAATGAGGTCATCCACATAGGTTCCTTAAATCTTCTTAATAAGATCATGAATTATGTGAGTCATTGCATGTTGATAAGTAGATCCAACACTTTTGAGGCTGAATTTAATTTTAACATAGAACTAGGGGCCTCACTCTATGGTGAAAGTTGTCTTATGTTGGTCTTTAATGGAAATGTGAATTTGGTTATGACTTGATAAAACCTCCATAAAAGATAAGATTTCATAACCAATAGTGAAATTGACAATGCCATTGATAAAAGGTAGATGTAAATTATCTTTAGGATAGGCAAGATTAAGATTATGGAAATCAATGCAAATGTGAATGACCATGGTGACCTTATTCCAAGTAGGGATTATGTTAGAGACCCACTCAAAATAGACCATAGGATTGATAATCTTAACATCAATAATCTTGATAATTTATTTATGACATAAAGTTGAAATTTATATTATAAATTTTGGGTTCTTTTACTACATGGGTTTGGAATTAGGGTAAGTCATAATATTATGAGCTATAATTCTAGGGTCAATACAATGCATGTCCTTATAGGACCAAGAAAAAGTGTCATGATATTTATTGAAGTATAAGTTAAAGTTATCATGTTTAGTTGGTGTGAGTTCATAAGAGACAATAATTGGTTGAGGGCATGATAAGCTATCATATTCAATTCAAGAGGTTTATTCAATAAGCATAGAATAACCGTATTATAAATGATATGGTGCATTAGGTAATGAGGAAATGGGATTTTATTTAGGGTTGATTTTAGTGATGAAGTTGTTGAAAAAAGGGTCTTTCTTTTTTAATTTATTTAACTAGAGGATTGACTAAATTCTCTAGTTACCAAATGGAAATTGGTTGTACCATTCCAATACATCATTAGTGAAGGTCATAATGAGAATTTTGGTGGTGGAAAAATTATTAGTTTGTATCCACTCTTTATAAATATTTCCAAATACTTTAAGAAAGGATTTAGAGTCTTTAGCCCCATCATAATTTATAGTTGGAGAGATTTTACCAATATCAATGGAAATGATGAAAGTAACTAAAAGATCATTTTGGATGTTTTGAAGCATCTTTTTATTCATGATATGTTATGGAATAAATCTTCCTAAGGAATCTCTAAGAGGTAGAAGAATTATATTTTGATAAGTTTGTAGAATCATAACTAGAGTTTAATTAACCATATTGATTAAATGATATTACAATTGCATCATTTGGGAGGTTTTATATGTTTGTGTTATGTTGATTTGTTACAAAACTTGTGAAATATTTTGGGTTATATCAATTGGCAAGTTGTTATTTTTAAGAGGACTCCCCAAATTGGTACTAGTGAAAGGGTTATTGGGTGGTAGATTTAAAGTAGGATTGTTGTATAAACTTGTGTCAATCACTTGCAAATTGTGTTGAAATTCTTGAAGATGAGAATTATCTTGATAGGTACAAAAAATATCATATCCACCTGATTCATCTTGAGGCATGATTTTAACCATGTTACAATACATAGATGAAGGATGGGAAGAAGTGATCTAAGAGTGAGGGTTCTCTTGGGAGGTAAATAAAGGGAGAAAATAATAACCCATATAGTGTATAAATAGATTCAAGTTATCAAATAAGATTTTAACAGGGGATTTCATGATGCTTGATGAAAGTAATAAGAATATAATCTATAGAAAATGAGATCAAGGATAAAGAACTAAGTCAACCAGATATAATAGCAAGGTCATTCCATAGGTATAAGGTTGACTGGGTTGATAGAGTACTACTGGATAGAGGTTAAGAAGAGTATAGATTCAATTGGGTTGACTATGTACTATTGGACAAAGGGTAGAATAGAAACATAAGAGACATAGTCATATGGTCAACTATGTACTATAGGTAGGAAGAAAGATATAGTATATAAGATACATTATCGATTAGAATGATAATGTTTTAAAATAGGAAAAATGTTTTTCTAAGATAAGTGAATCAATAATGAAAGCAAACATACAAATAATTGGATCAATATGAGTGATCCAATTGGGGAACACAACACAAAACCTTACACAAACACTAGTTAATACAAGTTGGTTCAATACAATAAGCAATGATCAGAGAGAATGTAATGAATTAAAAATTAAATGATAACTAAGTGATCATATTGAGTGTTATTAGATTATTAGAAAAATATTGATTTAAGTGTGATAAGAGACTTGGCTAAAATAAGGAACTAGAAAAGTAATATATGGATTGTTTTTAGACGTTTGGGATGAAATGGATCTATGTTAGTAATGGTATTATCTTTGTACTGGGGACTACCCCCTCACTTCACAATCATGTAATGATAAAGGTGTCATGTGTTTTTCCAATAAATACCATTAACCATGTATTTATACTTCGCCAATTAATTATGTCAACTTCCATCTTGGAGATGAAATGCAAGTAGGTGGGCCATGGGAAGACAAGTATTTAAATGTGTTTTAAATGTTATGTGATTTTGTAGTGTGTGTAATAAGAGAAAAATAGTTTAACTAAATTATAATTTAAAAAGTCACCTACTTAGATTAAGTGAGTTACATTAATAATGCAAACAAGTGAAAAAGGAAATGTGAATTAATTACTAGCAAATAGTTGTTAATTACTTGATTTTGGAATAGTACAAAGTTGGTTCAAGTGGAAATAAATGAAAATAGTACATAATAGAGTTTATTGGGTCACTAATTTTTTACAAAATAATGGTCTTTAATAATAGAGTCAAATGGGTCAAATATGTCTCTTAGATAGAAGATAGACTATAGAACTAAGTCAACCAGGTTGACCTACTTCAATGTAGGGTTGAAATCTTAAACACTACTAAGTTGTGTAAAATAGAACTAAATAAATTACTAAAATGATAGAAAATGGAAAGAGAGGAACCTTGGTGGGATTAAAGATGGTTAAGATTACAAATTTTATGTTTATGTGCCTCAATTGCTACTTTCAAATTCTATAAACTAATTTGAATAATTTGACCCATTTACATAAAACCATATGCGTTGAATAATAATAAGATGACAAAGTCTCTTTATTTTACAATGTATGTTAACTTGTATGATGGTAAAGAGAATAAGATGATAAAGTCAACTTGTTCATCCTAATTTTTTAACTTGTATGTTGGTAAAGAGAATAAGATGACAAAGTCACTAGTATTTAACCCTATATGCTTATCTATAATTGAAAATGAGTATTTTGTTAACTTATTCAATCTAGTAACTTATATTTGATGAATATATGCACAGATAGAATAGATTCATTTTGATGAGACTATGCGACTAGTATTGTAAGTATAAAAAAATATAATAAAATAAAAAAAATTATAATATGAAAGAAAACCTTCAAGGGTTAGATTCATGTCACATTCAATAGAATATATGCAATGGGAAATGCAATAGATCTGTAAATCAATCCTAGCTTAGAGAAGATAAATCCTACTTACACTTTTGATCATAGATACATGATATATTTGAGATCATGATAAAGATGTATCCCCTAGACCTATCCAATGGATCTCTTACCACAATAATATCACTAGGGAAGGTTCCAAAGCCTCCAGTCAAGTAGAACTATGCAATAACCCTAACTAGGTCCTATGTTTTCATATTTACTAAAGTAATAACAAGTAAAGGAAAACTCTAATCTAGTTATCACCAAAGCTTTGGCACAAATTTGGGGCTAGTAAACATAAAATTAAACATTCTAAGAGAATCCTTATTAAGCTATGTATAGGTAAAACCCTCATTCATGGAGATAACAATATATTCAAAATCCATTACTTATGTTACTTCTATATACTAAAGAGAGGACCGAAGTTAGAGATGCTTACTTTGAATGTAAACCCATGAAGACTCTATCTCTCCCTTATCAAAATATTCTATGAAAGAGGTTTTTGTGGTTTTTAAGGATCACTAAGAAAGGACAAAGAATTCAATACTTCTCCACAAGACAAGATTCTTCTCTAAGTAGAAACCCTAAGCTAACACTCCTCAAGTAGAATGATAGAAGAAATAATTATAAATAAGTGATAATTGATAATTAACTCTTGTTTTCTCTATAATAATGGTTAAATGGATGTGTTTATATAATATAATATAACCCTAGTCATTTCTTAAAGTTTAGGCTGATAAGGTTGACATAGTCGACCTAGTATCATTATTGAAAAAAATAAATTAGGTCATGAACTAGGTCAACAAGGGCCAACCTAGATCTTAATATTTTTTCTCAATTAAATTACAAGGTTGATGGGGTCAATAGTGTAACATAAACCATCAAAGATGGTTTTAGGTTAGGGAAGTGATAATGAAGATTGTTAATGACTAGAGGAGGGTGACAAATAGGAGGAAAAGCTTAGGGTAATTTTTTTAGGAGATGGTTGGATTGATAACAAGTGGTAGTAATTCAATAACAATCCTATGAAGTACCAATGTGTTTACCATCCCTTTCTTGGTGGAGCCCTTAAGGTATCCATTCAGAGAGATTGAGACTCGATGGGTTCTTATAAGATAAAAAGAATTAGTAATTGATAAAGTTTGAAAATATTATGTATACACTTAGAGTATGTATGACTAGGATCCAAAATATAAAAATAGACAAATATAATATTAATTTAGAATATCTATATGAAAAAATGATCAAAAGAGTGTAATGAGGGCTAAAAAGTGTCTAAAAATAGCCAAATATACGCAAGTATACTAAGTGTAATTAAATAGGAAAATCTTAATGTAAAAAGGGCTTGTACTAAAATTTTATGTCTACATAATGCCCTAATTTGATATGCATATGTGATTTAAATGCATGAATACATGAAATCATAATTTTTTTGGATCACATACCTAATCTTACATAGGGAATGCAGGATAAAGGGACTTAATACTAAAATTCCACCCATATGTGATGACATATATTTACAAATCTACATTGATATTCTAAACAAGTTAAATAAGTCAATATCATGAAAATATCACTATAAATATATAAATTTAAAATATATTTTGAAAATATAATCATATGAATGAATACACTTGATGACACATGAAAAATATATTAGTTTATAATAACTAAAATTAAAAAAAAAATCTTGCACTCTCTCATGATTTCTTGGGTAACAAAACTTTTATAGTTAAGTTATGAAAACTCAACTCTACTTATTTATTAGGGAATAAAATACTTATTGTTTTAAGTTTCTTCTTGATACTTATTTTTATCAATGTTTAAAAATGTGAATGTAAAATATGTAGATATGTATGCCCCTTATTTAAGGTGAGGGTTTACAAGACTATTCCTATAATCACTCATTCCAAAAATATGATTTACACACACCACATATCACTATGTAAGATTGGCATAGAGATTAAAATCATTTGTAAAAATAATTGTTAACACGTGTATATAACTATTGTAAAAAAAATTCATGTAAAGATAAATATCAATATTGAACATCATGTGGGGATCAAAGAGTGAGGGGAAAGAAACATAATCCAATTTAAACATATGATGGGTAACAAAGTAATGCCCCAATGTAAGCTTTGTATGCATAATAATAATAATAATAATAATAATAATAATAATAATAATAATAATAATAATAATAATAATAATAATAATAATAATAATAATAATAATAATAATAATAATAATAATAATAAGCTAAAGGAGATATACAAGTGTATAACACCCTTAATGAAAAATCAAGTTAGAGACAAATGATATGCCCAAATGTATTAGTGTGACCCTCTAAGGGCTAGATAAAATAATGAAGCACACACACAATAGTAGTATACCTTAAGATATGCACATTAAGGACCACAAAAACAAAGGAACCAAACATAGTAATTAAAAAGTAATAGCATGCATGATATGGATCATGGCATGAACTATAATATATCACATAATATATGTAAATAATTTATGTAATCATGTAATCACACATAGAATAGGAAACCATCACATAAGGGCATAAAACACAAGAAATGAAGACACACATTAACATGACAATTATAGTATCCTCTATGGATAAGGATAAGATAATACATTGATAGGTAACTTGTACAAAGAAAAACAAGCATGTGTACACATATGTAGTAAATCAAGCAATAATATAAATGTAAGAGAATATGTATTGTATCAAAGTGATAGTCATATCTAATAATATAATGTATATGTCTATATATCACATAAAAGGTAGTAATTTGTTGGATATGTCTAATAAATGTAAGTAGCTTTATATGATAAATGGAAAACATTAAATGATAATATCATAAAATCTAATGTAGAGATATTACCCTAGCAGAAGGCATATAAAAATGTGACAATGCCCCTGTGATGCACATGATGAAAACATATAACATATGAAAGTTCATGATCATGTGTAACCTATGTATCTTACATGTCACCCACTCAAATACTGTTATGAGAATCACTGTTTAATATATACATGTAAAACCTATTACATAGGTAGACAAACATTAGTTATATCAATAGACAAATATAAAGTTTTACTTATTTTATTTTGGTGTACTATATAAATTTTGAATTTTGTCATTTTCTAGAAGAAGTGGTTATATCACACCAATAAAAATCCAAAGAGAGTATAAAATAAGAAGCTAGATGTCATTTACCTAGGAATATGATATTATGGTTTTTTAGGATAATAAATAAATTCTTGGGATGAATATGTTTTCCATTTCATCTTGCTAACTAATTAGAATACAATTATTTATCTAATATGTAAAAGGAAGAGGTAGTGGTAGGTTGTTTACCAGAATATATTATATATAAGAGAGTCATATGAGGAAGTGAAGATTATTGTATGTATTGGTAATTAAATATAGATATATTTTCTAGAGTGGTTCCTTCCAATAAGGAACATTGTATGGTGTTTCCCTACCTTAGGGGTTTACTTGTTTTAATGCAATGAGTTGTTCTATTTATGAAATGTGATGTTCTTAACATCTAGTGTTAGATCACATTATAGGTTTATATTCCACTAAAACTTCAATAATTTAGAGATTTTGTGTATATTCACAGTATTCTTTCACCTCACCCAATTGGGATTTTCATGATCAAAAAGTGGTAACTTAAGTGGTGACACCATTTTTTCTCCAAATATATCATTTTTTTGGGGAAGGTGGGAGGTAATTTTATGTATTATTTCACAAATATGGATTGGATAATTTTTATGGGGTCCTCCTCATATAAAGCTCAAATTTTAGTGTTTTTAGTGTGTTTAGAAATATAGTTTCAATAAAATTTCAAAAATTTATCTAACTAAAGATTATAATCAATATAAATGGAGATATACCCATAAAAATTTGACTTTGAAAACTTTATTTATAAAAAGAGGCATTAAATTAGAAGAAAACTAGTCAACTTCATAGGCTTTAATTGTCATGCTAGTTTATTTTCATTGAGAGTAGTCTTACACCATTAGAAAGATAAATTTAATGGTTTTCTAAAAATTGGTCACACTAAAGATTTGAATAAGTATTAAGGAAGTTTTTCCTTAAAAATTGGGCCTTTAGAATTATAGATCTACAAATTTTCAAGGAGTGACTATTAAAAAAAATTCATATCTTCCAATTTAGGTAGACAAATAAAGTGTAATTTAAAAAAATATAAAGTAGTTTTTTAGATCTTCTTATCTCATATTTTAGGTATGAAGGAGATGTAGTGAATATAAGTGTTCTTGAAACCATAATTTCTATGAATTATTGATCATTAAATTTCATTTTTCATTTATATATGATGATATTAATGCTAGTTAATAGTGCTTAAAATTTAAGGAGAGATATTTTTAGTTAGTTTTTTTATCATTTAGGTTTGTCCCTTCATCTCACTATATTGAGTTGGTTTATTTAGATGAAAAAATAATGGAATAATATCTTGTGGGAAGAAATGGAATAGGGTTTCCTAGATAAATGTGATAATAAGGAAATAAATAATGATACATATGATGAAGCAAACAATGATGATTAGGTATAAAAATAAAAATAAAAGGTGTTGGTAACAATGATGATAAGAAAAAATAAGTCTAAGAAGGGAAGATTGAGGATACGGTTTCAAATAGTTTATCTCCAAAGAATGAAACTTAAATATGTCAATTCCATGGATGTATTCAAAAAATGAAACTATTGCATCTATAAACCTAAGAAATAGATATAACTTCATCAACAATGACTTAGAAAAGAAACTATAGGTTCAAGAAAATCAAATCAATGACACTAAACTAGATGGTAATCTTGTTCGAATATTTGAACATCTAAAGCTCACCATGGAAAAATATGTTTTACACTCATGTTTTTATGATTTGTTAATGAATGGGTTGGGTAATTCTTAGATATCCTTGATTATAAAATTTATGAACAATAAACATTGATGTAAAAAAAAGTTCATTAAATTTTCATATACAAATAATAATGTGACCTTATAGGTAATCACACTTAGTGAAGAAAAAGGAAAGATCAAGGTAAAGCATGTGGCTGTATTTAAAAATGGTGATGAAGAGAATAAATAATATATAGAGGAAAAATAATAATAAGAAAAATTAAAATCATAAAGTAACACTTCATATACTCAAGAGACAAAGACACCAACAAAAGGAAGGGTTAATAAGATCAAAGTATCAATAAAGGATAATAAGTTTGAGGTATATAGACATCCTCATCATCATGAGAGGAAACTATCATGGAGGTATTTTATGGAGTGTCACAACAATGATTCATATGGAAATATAGGGATTCATAGAAACAATCACTATGGTTATACATTGATTCAAAAGTGTAAACATGTATACTATGGAATCATATGAGTAATCACTATGGATATGCATGGAAGATAAGTATTAAAAACTGTGGTTATCAATATAATATATATAGTGTATATTAATTAATAAACAAGTTCAAAGAGAAATCACCTAGTAGGATCATACATTGGTGGTTAGATGATAATACATGGCACCATATTTGTATCTACTTTCAACCATTTTAATATTTAGATTCCTCTCGTATTTTCAAGAAAAAATGTGCTAAATGGGAGGAAGTTTAATTCACCTAGGAATATTATATTATGATGCACTAATATAATTAAATTTTTTTGAGTTATCCTAATAGATAATTAGACTAAACATAGTTATCCCACATGTATATGAAAGTGGTAATGGTAATGAGTTGATTATTACATATTATAGGTAAGAGAGTCATGTGAGAAAGTGAATATTATTTTATGTGTTGGTATCTCAATAAAGAGATATTTTATGGAATGGTTAATTCTAATAAGGATAATTATATAATGTTTTGTTACCTTAAGGGTTTGCTTGATATAATACATGAAGTTATTAAATTTATGATTTTTGAGGTTAATTTAATAAAAAATTCTTGGTATGTATTATGTTTTTAAGTCATCCTAATAGATAATTAGAATAAACATAGTTATACCACATGTATATGGAGGTGGTAATGGTAGGGAGTTCAATATTATATATTATAGGTAATTGAGTCATGTGAGAAAATGAATATTATTATATGTGTTGATATCTCAATAGAAAGATATTTTGTGTAGTGGATCATAACAATAAGGAGAATCATACAATGTTTCCCTAACTCAAGGGTTTGATTGATATAATACATTAAGTTATTATAATCGAAGGAACATAATCAAGATAACAATGTGAATATATAGTCCAAAGGGTGAAAATAAAATTTAGAAGGCAAATAAACAAGCCAATTGGATGGAAATTCAAAATAAATAAGAAGAGGATGATTCCATACAACATAAAACTTCCTAAAAAATTAGTATAATAAGGATGGAAGGTATCGATATATATTTTGTCATCATCAGGAAATCTATGTAAGTGTTTAATGTGATAAAAAATTAAGGTATAAAGGGCTAATACAACATATCAATCAACATAGATAAAGTGGTAAGAATAATTTCAACACAAGATAATTCATGGACCAAATGTTAAATATATAATATAGATGATTCAAGACACAAACTAAAAATATGAAGACACATATAAGGTATGACATATAAAAGAACATAAAAAGGGAAAATGTAATAAAATATTGATATATCACTGAAACACAAGAGATAGGTTTCTATGGATAGTTGATTATATCATAATAAATTACATATATTCAGCTAGGGGAGTCAGAATTGTTGCTGAAATTTACAAAGAGGTGGTCACAAGCTATGTAGTAACTTGAATAATCATCCCAATAATCGATACATGGGAAATGGGTTAGATGAGCTACTAGAACTTCTTAGGAATCACATGGAGTAGTTTGAATGTGTATTGGTATAGTTGAACTCTTATAAGTGTTATAGTATGAATCAATGTAAGAGGTAGTATATCAATATTAGGACATGGATGATTAAGAATTTCATGTCAGGTTAGTATAATAGAAGGATTCTTAACTATGATATGAGTGACTTAGGATGTTGAAGTCAAATATGAAAATGTAGAGGGAACCATAATTACGGGTATAAAAATAGTAGCATAAGTAAAATGAGGTTGAATTATTTAATTTTTAGGTGAATCAAGTAACATCTCTTGTGAGATAAAGGATCATGATGGAGGCAATAATTTTAGCATCTAGATCTAGGGTTTCATAGTCAGGCATCTTGCTTAGAGTGGTGGAGGGATATGTTTGTACCATCAATGGTAGTGGCTAGAATTCCCTCATGGGGAAATATTTAGATTATCGTTAGTAAGCTTCAATAAATGGATAGGATATTAAGTTTATGTTAAGGAAAGAGTAGTTCTTTAGAAATCAAGGGTATTAGTCTCCTCCCTAGGGGATTTTTTCCACTACAATAATGTCATTGGGACTCAATCCCTTTTTACTATTCCTCATAGGTTTATTTTGGGTGCAGTTGGTAAGGGACTAGCTATGTTTATTAATATCAAACTTTTCATAACAATGGGGGTTGAAACATTTTCCAAAAATTTGTAGACTTTGGCAGATAGGGGAAGAGAGTCAAGATGGAATATGAATGATAATTGTTTGACAAAATGTCACAATGAACAAAAAAGTCAAGGAATGTGATTCACATTTCTAAGGATCTAGAGGTTGATCATAAACCATTTGACAAAATGTTTGAATGAAAAATGAACTCTAGGATAGATAGAAAGTTGAATAAAAAAGGGTGTTAGTTTATTAATGGGTTGGTTAACAATTAGAATAAATGATTAATTATAGATAAGCCAAAGAAATATCAGAAGAATTCAAAGGTAGAAAAATTAAGCTTTCAAATTCTAGTATGATCTCTCTCAATGAAAATGGTGTGAATTTTGATGGAATCATCAGATTTAATGGTGGATGTAAAGTGGAAAATAGAGATTTTTATAGGGGTTCCATCTAAGTCACAATTTTTGGTGTATCAAGGAAAAAACATCGGGATTTATCTTTATTGTCAAGCTATAACATAAAAAAGGATTCAATAATTATTTTGAATTCTAGATTGCATTGAAGTATTGAATGGAAAAACAAGCTTCCTCCTCTAAACCAACATCCTTTAGGGAAGCCATTATAAATAATTCTTCCAAAGTAAACTTCAACAAGTCTCATTTTTATCTCACACCTACATTTTAGAAAAATAAAATGAGGTTCCTTTTGTGAAAATTTCTAGTAATAAGGTGGATTAATATCATCTTGCATTATTATTATAAGATATAATAATCTGTATATTTAATGGTCTTTGGCCTATAATGGAGGCATTATATCAATGTGTGTTTGAGACTTGGACAAAAAATGTGATATTTTCCTTTGCTTAAAAGGATTTTTTGTTGTTCTCTTCTATGATCAGTTATATTATTAGATATGTCTAATATATGGTCCTTGGTTTTTGGGTTAATGCAAGATTAGTCATTACTCCCTGGCTTTCAAATTTTTATCCTAACTCTTGCTTAGTTTCAAAGATGCCAGTGTGGGTTTGGCTTCGTAAATTACCTTTGTATTTTTGGCATGCATCTAAGGAGATAGTAAATGCTTTAGGTAATTTTATAACAAAAATGAAAAAAAGATAAATTAAATAGGTTTATGCACTTATGCATGAATTTTTGGGGAGATTGATTTGAGTAAAGGCTTACTAGATAAAATCATCTTATAATATGGTCAATATCAACATATTCAGATTTTAGACTATCAAAATTTTAGATTAATAGGCCGTATTCATGCCTCTTTCCATTAGATATGTTATCAAGCACCTAAGAAAAAGGGGTGAGTCAAAATCATAGTCAATGGATCATTCTAGATTCAATGATAGTAGCTAAAGATATTTTTAAAAATTTAGATATTAAGGAAAGCACTAAGTTGGGAGTAAAAAATAAAGGTGAGTAAGTTTTATCTTATGAATTATGTGGGCCTCCTGAGGAGGCCTTAAAAATAATATAGAATTTGTTGGTGATAAATCTAGTTGCAAGTATTAAGAGACGGAATGAATTAGAGAATTTTAGTTTAGATAAAGAGTTCACGCACAACTCAAATTCTAAAATTCTAAATCTAGATAAGTAGATTGTTATGTTGAACTTCGATAAAGGATTGTGGTAGGATCTTAAGAAGAAGAAGGTTAAAAAGAGAAGGAAAAATAATATTATAGATTATTTCCCTTTAAATTAATGTATAAGTATAGGGATGGTGTTCTTTTAATCATATTACATTATGGGTGACTTGTGAGTGATTATGCTTGTTGATTTGTTCATTTTGGTTCTTTCTCCAAACCTTGTGTTGGTTTCAATGTGTCTATTAGTTTTTGGATGATCTTGCTTTGTCATAGGATCATTTAACTTATGGTTTTAGGTTCATGGTTTTTATGGTATTTTATTAGTTTAATAAAGGGTAGGGTACCCATGTAACCCTAATATCTATCTAAAAAAAGTAACATCTCATGTTGTTTTGAAGGTGGGATAGGTAATTATAAATATATGTAATGTATGATATGTACTTTTTAATTATTCACAAACATAAGACATCAATGTACTATAAGTGGTAGTAATCTCATTTTATTTTTCCATAAGTGTCAAAGTAATATAATGAAAGTAAAAAAGTCAGACACTAAGTACAACAAATTAATATGGGATTAGGACCAATTAAAATTAGTAATACAATACCATGAAGGGGTGTGTGTGTGTGTGTGTGTAATATTTTCATAACTCCTAAGTATCATAATTTTAATAGGTAAAAATCACTATGTCTATCCTCTTATAGATATAAATAGCATTATAGTTAAATTTTGACTTCAACCATTATTTATCATAATGTAATGTTTAATCAAATGATGTGAATCAATGAAATCATGTATATATAGTGGACCATTGTTTGAATTATCACATTGAATATTGTGGTCATATAATGTGATAGATGTTACTTGATTTTGAGAGGTGGAAACCATACCAATAATACTATTGATGATGTGATATTTGGAAACTATTGATTGATGTATGGATTTAGCCACATAAACATGGTCTTGATTCTTATTATTATGATTTACTAAGATATTATGAATTTTTTAAATCATTGGTTAGGCATTATGACAACTCATTTAGTATGGAATTATGGACACTAAATTAATATTGTAATTATTTATGAGAGTTTTCATCTTATGTCCTATTGTATATCATTAAAGGAATAATGTTTCTAAGCGCTATTGTAATCAAAAAAAATATTAGCATTATATCATCTAAGTATAGGCTGAGAAGTATCCAATTGATATGGATAAGATAGAGTAATCATGTTACTTTCAATTATTTAAGCACTTTGTAATGTGTTTCAAATAACCTTATAAATTTTTTATTGTTCCTAAAATGTGGATAGATAAGCTTGTTAAGATGTTCTGATATTGTGTTTGAAATTTTGTTCTTATTATTCGTTAGTCTTATCTTTGAATGTTTATTTTCCTTGATATTTTGGGGTATTATAGGTATAAGTGTTAGAGATATACGTGATCAATTTAATCTCATAGTTATGAATTACATGGAAAATTTCATCAAAAATTGATACATATTAAACATAACTTTGTATTTGAGTGGTTGTAGCAAATTATTATATTAAATAATTTATAGCTCACTATTAGGGATATGATGTGACAATTTTAAAGCATAGTATTGAATCTTAGTATATATACAACAACATTCTTGTTAGATCCTTGTTTAAAATACACAAAATGAGAAAATATCACCTTTTTACTTATGATTATATATAAATGAGATATGAATATTTTGTCCAAGTCCTTAAAGTGACCCATAAAGCTTAAAAATAAGTCATAAAACCAAGGCAAAGCATGTCCTCGAGACTTATGAGAAAAACATTGGTCTTTAGTAAGTTATCATGATAAAATTAAAAGTATTAACAAAAAAAACTTAAGTTGATGTGAATGATCACCCGTTCCATTGTATAAGTTAAATTTAGGAATTGAAAAATTAGGAGGTAAAGGATGAAAAATAAATTAATGATCTAATGGGTTATCCAATATGTCATGAAAGGAAAACATGTATACTTGTGAGATCCTTGATATAGCTATGTGATTTTCAATTGAATGGATTGAATTTATTATTAGAGAAATGGATCTTGAGATGTTATAACATACGTTGGATCAATATTAGGATTTACATTTGTAATATTGGGGGTTTAATTAATAGCTTGACTATGACTAAAACTAAGAGAAAACATATTAAAAACAAGTCGTGATGGTGAATTAATTTTTGGATCACGAGTCTGAGGTAAAATATAAATATGAGTGTTTTTAGGAATATAAGGAATTATCTAAGAACATGTAGCACTAGGTGTAGGAATATAAGGATTAAGAAAACTATGAGCACTAGCCTCATGACCCAATATAGATGTAGAACCTCCAACCGGTATATAGAAACATTAAATGACACATGTGTAAAATTATTATATGTAGGTTCCTTACTATTTTTTTGTGATTATTTTAACTTAATAAACTTAGGTTATAAGCATGTAAGATTTTTTAAAATAAATTCTTTAAATTTATAAATTTTAGTGATTCTATTAGGATCAAAATCATCAAAAGCTTTATTATCATCATAAACATTATCTGCATAATCATCATCAATAATTCCATTTTGAACATAACCAATAACATTTGGATAATTTGTAATATTCATATCAACAAACATAAAAGGAATGGAAAGAACACGATTAAAATAAACCATTTTTAAATTAAAATAAGTACAAATACCACACAAAGGAAGCTAAAACAAATCACAAGTAACACAACTCAATTTAGCACTTTACCTAGTAGAATATATAGATATATAATTCCTAGTTGGCATAATATGTAAATATGAAAAACATAAAGGAAGCTATGGATAATGATTGAGAAAATAAATAAGAAGAGAACATGTAGATCTGATAATTATATTTGAAACATAAATTTAGAAATAAAACCTTAGGAGAAACCTTAAAAGGTGTAAGCATTAAAAAAATGAAAGATTCACTAAAATTCGAGAATTAGATGTAAATATAGGGAGTATATTTTAAAATTTAATGGAAAAACTAGTCTAGAGAAAAATAAAAATATAAATTAGTCACAAAAAATCTAAAAATTTATATCTTAGTGGATGAGATTTTGTGAAACCCTAGGTTAGATGATCAAAAAATTGGATTCACCAATATGTTTTACCTAAAATGGGAACACTATTGTTTATTATCACAATAAAATGGTAAAACTATGTACACAAATTAGATCTTAGGTAATATGGTCCTAAATACTAAATAAAAATGATGTGTTGAAATTGGAAACTAAAAGTGTGATAAATGATTGAACAAGCATTGATAAGTCATAGACACCCGAATTTGGTATTAGACATATGGAACTATAAAATGTGGCACACTTTTATATATTTTGAATTTTTAAACACATTTGAATGTTTTTCACACTTTCTCCTATCCATATACCCAACTATTATAATAGATAACCCAATATACTTGATACACATATTCATGATCACTCTAGTATGTGAAAGAACACTCTATAATCCTAAAATAAACTATCACCATATCTTATATCACTAAATTTCACTCCTAGAAAAATATCAATGATATTCAAACACTTGTAATGTTTTTTTTAGGTGTCTTTCTTTGTAGGTAGTATATTGGAACACTCAACTACTATTATTCAAATTGGAAAGTCTCTATTAGGTCAACATAGACACTTTTCATGGGTTATTTATAGGGAAATATAAAATATAAAATTATAAACACAAATATATCCTAAGGTTATACTAATATTTAAATCTTCTTACAAAGTCCTAAAAAAATTCAAAAAACCATTAGAGTTCTCTTTAGACATTATCAAAAAGGCATACACATATGAAAACCCCTCAAAGAGTAAATATAGAGCCAAGTATGAATACAAATGTAGGTAGGTCAATGTTTTATTATTTTAAGTGTTTAAATATAAACATTTCATTTCATTATATCAAGATCATGATGGTGAATACACACACCTAGGTGGGATAAATGTGCGTGGTTTGATCCCTCTTTGGAGTAATGGATGCAAGTACTGCTTAGCTACTTAATGAGGAGTGGTTGGGGCTATCCAACCCATATTTATAGCCCCTTTTTCAAGGTCCATATTGTGTATAAGTTGAAATTAGGATCTCAAATGAAGGATAATAAAAATATGGGTCAACACATAGGATTAAGGTTGAACACACACATAAGAGACATCTACATGTGTAGGTGTATAAATATAAATTTGGTATTAGACACTTAGAAACATCAATTTAGAAATATTTTGTACTATCAATACTCTTATTAAATTTTTAGTCTCCTAAATATTTTTTAAATTCATCATTCACATAAATTGGAGTAATATTGCTCATATATGGATATGCTATCATTTCTAGTGCATATTTACATTGATCATGTCATCAAATTTTCAAATCTTTATCTTTTTTTATATTTTTAACTCTTTATTAGCATTAGTTTTTATTATTTTAAGTTTCTGACTTAAAAAATTAAAAAAAAATTAAATATGTAAAAACACAAAAACATTCAAAATATTCTAAAAATTCAAAATCAAGACCTAGTCATGATTATACATCTAATTTACTTCATTGTCATATGTTATTTCTATCATAAATGGTAGATAAAATATTATATTTTATATCACACATGAATTATATTGTTATTCATGAGTGTTATGTAATACTTACAAAATTTACAAGGATTAAGGTGTTGGACTTAGATTTTCTTCGTAGCCTCAATAATATGGGGGCATATTATCCACAAGTGACACACCTATGACTTTGTTCAACCCTAAAATATAAATTAAGGAATGTAAGGTTAAAGGGGTAGAGATAGCCTAGGTCACAAGGATGGTAGACTATCTGTAAAGTAGATGAATTAGTTTTAAAACATAAATAAATAAATATTAAATTTATTATGCTATGATATGATTAAAATAGAAAGTAAAACTATGTTATATATTTCAATGAAAATAAAAATAAGATATTTGTTTTTAATGCCAATATATATCTATATATAGAAAAGACAAAAGTATAATGGATATAAATTTTGAATCAGTCACCAAATTTTGAAAATTATACCTCTATGGTTGTGGACACTTGTGTCGACCTAAGATGGTTGCATTGATTCTCTATCTGACTTGGACATAGATTTTCATTAAATAATACATATTGAAACTAGATGAAACCACCTAGATGCTTCTGGGTTTTGTGTTTTATTTTCTCTTGTACTTAGATATCTATCATGGATTGTCACTCCTTGTGAAATAGAAAAATCCAAGTTCTTCATCTTCATAGTGGATGTGGGAAAAATGGGTTAGTGGGTAAACATTGTTGAGTTATCCCAAAGACCCATTTGTTAATGAACACTACCTACATAGACAATAATCCAAAGAAGGCCTCAAACAAATGTAGTTATCCCTTACATGTGATCTTGTGTGTGTATAATTAAATGTGTGATAAGCAAGTATGTGGAGTGACATATCTTGTAACTTGGAAAATGTGGCTCATGGAATATTCCTTTAGTACTTCAGACTTGTAGATATATTTTTCTTATGACTAATATGGAAATAGGAGAAAATAGGGAATCTTTGATCATTTGAGTGTTTGGCTGAATACCTTTGGGAAGTTTCCTTATTAGTTGTTTGTTATGTGTTATGTTTGTTTTAAGTCAATAATTAATTAAGATTTATATTATATATATACCAATCCATTTGGAGAATATCTCATATTAAATCATTTAGGATGACCATAGGAATTCATTTCATTTAAAAATTGGTTCAGTTTAAGGAACTAGATAATAACATTGGATAATGACACCTACGTTAATGTAGGCATATCACTAGGACACAAGTGTCTATGTACATGTGAGTAACACACACTAAAATATACACTTGACTACCCAAGGTCAGGCCAAGGTAATTGATATAATTGATGTGATATGGATTGGGATGGTTGTTATTTGGAGTATAATTTGGAATAGGTGGTGGTAAGGGGTTATCAAAATAGAACCAAAAGATATTAGCAATGTTATAGTGCTCATTGATAGCATAAAGCTATACAAAAATAGAGCATCAAGGTCCTTTAGTCTTTGAGATTATGAGGAGTGAAACTCTTGGTCGATGTTAAGACTAAGGAGATGAGGGAGATTAGAATGATTGACTCACACTATGAGATCCAATATATTAGTTTGGATATGGATAGTCCATGTCATATAAAATGTGAATGATATAGGATGAGGCTAGACTCAAGGATAAGAAGAAAGTGAGAATGGGAAACTAGGCTTGGATAACATTATAATGACAATGTTTGATCTGAAAGAGGATAATGATCATGGATTAGGAATTAATAATTACTACTCTAAGGCATTGAGAGATTCAAACATTATGTTTGGGATTGGTGTGTAATATAAAACCTCTCTCCTAAGCTCGTTATTGATATCAAATTGTGGGACTGGGTGCTCTAACCCTAGGGAAAAGACCTCTACCAAGACTGGGTGTTTTAGGAAGTGTCACCCAAAAGGTATTAATAAAAGTGTAAGTGTATTATATTATATAAATGGATCATGTGAGATATTTCCATGTTATTTAAAATCAATTTTTCATTTGGCTTGTATGGTTGGACAAGGATTTTGATAATGTTTTTGTTGTTTTTATTTATTTTGTTTAGGGAATATTTAACTGAAATGAAAACTAATTACTTACTAAAATGAAATAACTAAAAGTAGAGAGAAATAATAAAACAAAAATAAAATAAAAAACACTTAATTTTTAATTTTTAAAATTCTTTTTAATGCATACAAAGTGAGAGATAGAGATAGATCTATTCAATCTATGCAGATGCTAATTTTTAACCTTTCTAGATGCAAGCTATATGAAGTTATTTTTTGTATTTTTTGACTGATATGTGAATAGATATATTATGAAAAATTTGTTTTATTAAAATTAAAGTATTTAAATAAAATATATAATCAACAAATAAAAAATAATATGAGGTTCCTAGAGTTTTCTCTCGCCTAAACAAGCTAAGAACAAGTTTTAATATTTCTAGGTGTTAGATACTAGCTATGAACAATGTATTGGAAGTGGAAATAAATTATCTAAGTTATATTTTTATAATAAAATTAATAAAAAAAAACATAATAAATTCATCCAAGAAATGAAAATTATAATCACAATGGCACCTCTTGTTGACCTAGGTTTATCTAGGGTTTTTCTAGTCACTAGTTGCTTAATTGAGAATTAAACACCTTGTTTTAAAAATAAAACCTAATCCTTGAAGTGGTTGTAAATTTATGATCTAATTTATAAAATTCACCTAATGTTTAAATTTTCAATATTAATTTTTGAAACAATATATTAAAATGAATACAAACAAATAAGGAAAACTTTTTACCATTTGTACATAACGATGCGAGATAGAAGATAAATTTTTCCTATCAAAAATTAATTTTTTCAAAAATAAATATTTAATATAATACAATAATTAATTATTATTTTATCTAATATAATTAATAAAAACAAATAAATTTAAGCTAAAAACCTCCAACCTAATCTTAATGTAGACCAACTGAATGTACGAGACATATTATAATATGGTCCTTCGTATGCTAGCTCATTTACCCAATGAATATTTTAAGAAATATGTCATAAGGAAGATGAATAAATGAATATAAAAAATGGGAGAGGATAAGGAGAAACATAAATTAATATAATTAATAACTGATTGTGGTTGGATGAAGACATTATTTGCAAAGACCTAGTTGCAAGAACAATATCTATCTTTGTTTATAACTATGTAGCCAAACATGAAAGTGATTAAAAAAAAAGATCCAAATAAATTATAGTAGATTGTGGATATAAAGTATCCAAATCAAGCTATAAATGTTTTAATTGTAAAAATATAATGTATATTACATAAAGGAGTTTACCAAAGTTAAATTGGGAGTTAAACTTAATGAGGAATAAAAATGATTGGAAATAGAAGGGGTGAGGTGGGAATAATTATAGGTGACTTTATGGTGTAAAAAATAATAAACATGATAATACACATGCAAAACATGTCAAATAATGAATCACAAAATCCAAATTTAGAAAGTGGTAAAATGGTGACATAATAACCCCTATTTTAAGGAGGTAGTTATGTAACCACTAATTTTGGGGATTAAAAAAATAATATATATTACAAAACCACCCTTAATTTAATACAAAATAACCCTTTTAAAATAGAACCACTGCAACAGTTTATAAAACTATTCTGATGAACATGTCATCAATGTAGTGGTCCTATAACCTCATAGTGTGGTTCCATCACATTATAAGGTGATTTTTTCAGTCATGAGAATATTTTAAAAATAGGCTAAGTAAGTTGCAAGGGAAAAATAAATGGTTTTTTCATGACTGTAGGAGAGTGAGGGAAGCAAAATACAAGAGAATGTTAGATATTTCCCATTAGATCATTATTAAGAGGTTACTACATCATCATTGGACCTATCATATCAAGAATATAACATCATGAAAAATTTTCTCAATTTTGGGATTATTAAAACCAAGAAAAAATATGGGATTTTCCCTCTACACTCAAAATTTCACACTCAGCTTCACAACATCAATTCACATAAGGTACAAGCCTTATGCACTCATTCAAAGTTTAGTTGAGAAGGAACCGAGGCCCACATTAGGATAGTTATACCATGGCACAAGACATCACTTATGGGACTTGCTTAATTCATATAAGTCTTTAAGTAGATCCATAGGCATAATCCTTCCATGGACTAGTCTTAGAATCATATGGGTGCAATATTTTAGTAAACTAATCCTAGTATCATATAAGTGTTAGGAAGGTCAAAGGGATACTTTCATTTACATTTCTCATACTAAGCTTACACTTATAGCAAGGTAAGAACACTTGGTATATGAGATTTATAAACTTAGTCTTTATTCAAGTCAAGATTGACATTATCATCTATTATAGGGATGCCATTAGCATCATAAAATAGAAGCTCATTAAAAACATTCTTCAAATAAATTTATAGAGATTATAACATTATAATTTTTCCATGTTCAAATAATAATACCAAAAATGCATCAACTAGATTAAGCTCAATTAGATGCAACATTCATCCTCATTAAGTAAAGCTTAAACAATATATAGTTTATAGAAATAAATATGCTCAAGTTATCCTACATCATGACTCAAAGGCTCACAAGTGAGCTTGGGAATATACAAATAGAGCCTTAATTGCATTCATGTTAATGCTACATCTAATGGCTACTAAGTTCATGCATATAGAGCCAATTTCAATTCTCCATATCTTTTTAGCACTATCTTCACATCTTTTTGCTTCACTAGTTCAAGATCCTTGTATATCTATTCAAGAACATCACTAGTAGGGTAGAATACACATATTGGCTACTAAGATAGAGCCTTAGTGATCATTCCACTAGATCCATCACCTTGTGATTTTCATGATATAGTCACCATGTATTGTTCAACCTAAAAGATGCCATAAAAAGCTTAGAATTGGTTAGCCACCTACCAATTGGCACAATATATGCATTAATCCCTCTAGCTAACCCTAAGATGTAAAAAATTAATCATCATAAAAAATGATGCCCCATGCTGATGTAGATGTCATGTTAGTACAAATCATCTACTTAACAAAATAATGGGGCCAACATTATCACATACCAAATTTCTAGTCCATCCATAAACTAGGATGTTGAGGTCTTTGGCATGTAGAACTTAGTTACACTCTCCTTAATCTTGGTGTTGTAGTCTTTGAATCCTTTAATGGTGAACATAATTTATTTAGTGTAACTATTTATTTTAGTGGAGGCAACACTAAGTACAATCATGTCAGTCTTTTCCAACTCCCATCCAAGATGGTTTCTTGATTATAGGACTTGACTTATAGAGCACAAAAGAGTGATTATATGTTTTTGTCTTTGTCCTTGAGTTGGGTGCTTAACGCATTGACATTACCCATTATCTACACCTGATATAACCTATTCACTTAGTATACTTACAAAATCAACTTTTCCTTCTCCTCATTTTCCTACTTGAGGCATGCATCTATGAAAAATTATTGGTTAGAAAAGCTCAAAATGATGGCATCAAATGAATTTGATCCCTTTTGTAGTTTCAAAAAGAGGTATTATAAATATTAAAGATTAACAACAATCTCCTTGCTTATAATAGCATAGGCATATTCTTCTTCTTATTCTTATACTAACTTTGGTTCTAACTTTGGGAGCATTTATTCCACTAGCACACATATTTTATCAACCTCTAAGAGGTTCTAAGTATTGATTCCAACCAATAGAGATGGTTTTGCCATCTCTATGCACTCACAAAGTTGTTGTAGCTTGAAATTAGTGTCTTGGAAATTTTTCTTGGGCTTCTTTATGGAGTTACTTTTATTTTCTCACCATGATATCATTGATTATATTCCATCATGCAACCCTAGTGGCCATCTTGATTAGTGAAATCATATAATGTATTAGGTTCATGGTGTGAGGGTTTATGAGGAGGGATTCTTACCCTTCCTCAAGTTATTTTGCACCCAAAATAGACTTTTTAGGCTCCTTAAAGTGAGTATCATCCATATAGTATCAAATTCAAATGTAAGTTATTTATGTGTCCTAGTTATGGTGACTTATGGGGCATAGTGTCAAACATGTAAAAGTCTTCATCCTTTCACCCCTTCTACACCTTATCCCCTATAATCAAATCTAAATCATCCTTATTTATGATGGTAATCTCTAATTATTCTTCCTCCTCTTCATTGGTTCTACCATTTTCTTCATTACAATCCTCAAAGGACTCATCTATTAGTTCCTTAGTAGTTTCTTCCTCAGACTTTTCCCCTTCATCTAGTTATTCTTCCTAGGGTTTATCAATGTTCACATCTAAGTTAATATCCTTAGTGATAGCATCAGCTTATTCTTATTGGGGTTCATCATTAGTCTCCATTTGTTATTTTGAGGCACTAGTATAATCTTTTTCTTTAGGTTCCCATTCATTGTTTAGGTACACCTCTTGTGTAACTTATTTTGCCTTCTTGGTGGGGGTGTTAGGAAATTTATTGGCTACTTTAATGGGTAGTCCCACACTTGTAAGAACCTTCTTGGTTTTTTTCTCTTCCTTGGCCTCTACTTTTTCATGGGCCAATTTGTGTTTTTCTTTAAGCACCATTGCCTTCTCAATGTCCTCCTCATTAAGGCCCATTTTGTTCCACACATTTCTCTTCACCTATTCTATTTGAAAAAGTAATGTGAATGGTTATTTTATAGATGAGGAGCTTGTTAGTTCCTCTACTTCTTTAATCATGGTAGTTATGTTACTTTCGAGGGCTTCTTGTACATCCTTGACACTAGGCTCCTCTTCCTCATTGACTTGTATGATGTATGTCCTTACTCTTTCTTCCTTAGTTTCTTCTTACATGTTGGATGTGAGGGTATCCTCTTTATCCATTTCCACTAGTGTTATTATAGGGAATGCAACTATCCATTTATCTTCTTCTTCTTGTGCTTCTTGTTGGAGGAATGAGTCTCTGACATGATGGTTATGCACTTCTTAGGGGTTAGAGGTGTAGTTTGTTCTATTGAGATAATATTTAACTTGATGCACTCCTTGATATCCTCACGTGTCTCTCCCAACTTATTTTTTGGGGCCTCTTCTAATGTCTTGAGTGGCTTCTTCCCTTCATCACTGATTAGGAGGGGGAGATCATAATCTTTCTCAGGATCAATACCCTTTGTATATGGCTTCATTTTGTAATAGAGGTTGAAGATGTGCCTAGTTATTATTTCTTTCTAGAGGGTATGGGGGTTCATTTTATCAGAGTCAGCCTCCCCATCCTAAGTGGTCTTTTCTCTAAGGTATGCATATTGGTACCTCAACCTAGTCTTGTCTTGATCCATGGTCTTCACTGGGATCTCCAACTAATGTGCATTGGTAATCATCCTTAGTTACACCATGAATACTTGATATAAAATTCATAAGGCAACTTTATCCATCCAAATAGGTTTCCATGTATGAAAACTACACATATTACACAAAAATAATACATATAACGAAGGTCACCATTCTAACCATATGTTGGGGGAGCTCTTAAGGGATGTGCCATTCAATCCAAAAGGCCATGATGTATCAATCACACCACCCTTGCACCCTTATTTTATATTTTTGTGAAAAACTATTTGGGTAGATGAAGTCCTAATAATTCATCATATGGGAGTCATTATGGGGTTGGAATACCCATAGATTATGTTTGTCTCCATTTGGCATGCTAATTTCATCTATTACTATCAATATTATAAGATATCCCCATATGAAGGTCTCACACACTTTGTGGCACTATAACACATCCTCAACCATCTCCTCGATAATAAATTTTATCATATTGAACTTTACCCTTTATTTCACGTGATGGGAAATTCACAAGTAGGTCTTGATAATGTTGGACCACCATTCACCAAGGCATATCTTCGAGTTAACTAGGCATGTCCCTAACCTCATGTTAGGGTCCTAAATTTCCTCCATTGAGAATGTGAACCCTAGTTCATAGTAGCCCAAGAGATTCATGATCCTCTCAACCTCCACTTTTTCATCCATAATTTTATAGATATCCATCCCTGTACTTAGGATTCTTGTGATCCTACTAATGAAGCACACCAATATCCTCATGTACCTCCATGTGAAATAGAAGTTGTCACCATATAAGTGTGAGAGGAGGAATTTCACCAATTCCTCTAGCTTTATAAAACTTGGTAGCTCAAACAATTTGGTCACACCTATTGTCACCAACTTTTCTTAGATAAATATGTCAAATATTTCCATATCCACCTTGGTCTTGTTTCTTGAATCAACCATCCAGTCCTAGTTGAGTTCTTGTATATTACTAGGCATGTGATAGTTATACTCCTTTAATATACACATGTGTGTAAAGGATACCCATATATTCCCCACTATGACCTCTATGGGGAAATTAATTTCTATGTAATAAAAATTTGTGCTTGTTTTAGGTTTAATTATAGTGATGCTAATGCCTTCTATAAGTTTCACTTCTTGTTTTGTAGTAGATGTTTATTACACTATCCACACCTTCTTGGCATCCTTCTACACCTATGATGGACCTATACTTAATCTTTTCTTTCCCATTCTAAACTAGATAATATTAAATTATGGTCAGATGATCTTCATGAATCTTTTAATGTTACTTTGTGGTACCTCAAAATCATATAATCTATGACTATATATTTGGCTCTTGAGCTTCATGTACCATTAATGTCATCCTCAATGTTATACAAAATTCCTACTACTTGGTTTCTCTATCAATTCCTCTCCATTCATCTCATTTATAATTCAAAATAGAATACAATTATATCATGGTTCAGCTATTCTCAATTGGTGGCTATGAATGCTCTTGTTATCATCTTTTAGCACTTTTCTAGTTTGGCTCTAGTTCGACTTTGTGTTTAGGTTCAAGTCTGCATAATGTTTTTAACCTTTCAAAGTTTGTTGTTCACCCCTTTATACCTTATTTTTAGATACCCTATTAATGATTGGTGATTAATGGTCCCATGAAATATATGAAAATCCATTGCCACATTCTCATTTATTATATATTTGTGTGCCTCCACCATCATAACATTACATATTTCTAATTGTTTATTTGGTGAAGTGATAAGGGATTCAAATGGTCACTTCCTACTCATTATTGTGTGGTTACCAACTATCTTGATGATCTTTCTCTTACACTTACCTCATGATGGCATGACCTTCATCCTTCTTATGGTAACCTAGGCACAACACTTCATATGCACGTGATTTAGTCTCCTTGGTTCCATTTCTCCTTAATGTTGTGCTTCTTTTCCAAGTACACCTCTCTTCCTTGGATGATTTATCTATGCTTTCATGTCTTTATTTAGCTTTACCTACCCCATAAAATTAATTTCACTAGTATTCTAGTGCTCTATTCTTTATTCTTAGTTTTTTATGCACTAGAATCTTGTACACATCCCTTTGTCAACTTTTGTTCATATATTTCTATATCTAGAAACATCATGCACCTAAAAACTTAGGTGTCTAGCCTTAAGTGCTTAGAGAACATCCATTCTCAACTCACCTAATTATATTTATGCATGTAATCACTAAGAGTTCTCCTATGGGCTTAAAAGTCCCATGATTATTCTCTAACACAAATATAATAAACATAAGAAAAGATTTGTCTTGCACTAAATTTTATTATGGTCGAAACAAGGAAACCAACTTGTGACTAAGAAGTCAGTATCTGATGGCACAAGAACCTTCCTATTGACTATAGGACTTCAATCTAATGCCATTGAAATACCTAGGGATTATTTCACCCATCAATGTGCATAGCTTGAATGTTCTAGTCTCTAATATATTATGGATGACATAATTTTTGAGCCACCTAATTGATAGCTTGCCTAGGTGGTTGAGGTACTTTAGGTTATATAATAATACTAGTGTACCTTCTTTATGAACCTTACACTTGATATGATTATCATACCATATTTTTTGGCATGCCTTTTCTACTTTCAGGCTCCATCTTACATGGGTTGTGTGTCTCATCAAAGTTCTCTAAGTCTTCTAGTCATGTGCTCAAAAAATCTTGGTCATCCAAATAACCAATACATACAATATATAATGAGGGTACCATGAATTCCATCATTAAAATGGCCTCTATGCCAATCACCAGTTAGAATGGTGTTCCCTTGTTTAGGTTCTTATACATCATGTAATAGGCCCATAATACTACTGATACATGATCATCACAATATTTATGACTAATATTCCATATATTTGTGAGGCATATTTCTAATTCTTTAATGAATGCGTCATTGATGTGATTTTCTTGGGGATGATATGGTGTCATCTTATGATATGCCACCATATACTCTGTTAGTAGGATCTACATGGTTCTTTTTATGAAGTGCATGCCATGATATCTAATAAGATTAAGTAAAAACCCATAACAACTAATTATGTTCTCCTAAATAAACCTTGCTATGGTGGTGGTTATGTAATATTTAGTCAGTGCTTCCTTAGTGCACTTGGTGAAGTAATTTATGGTTACTAGAATATATTGTGTGCTTGTGTACCTCATAGTGGGAGTAATAGGCCCAATAAACTTAATGTCCCATTTTCAAATATATCCTAGGAAAGGATGGGGATGAGAGGCATCTCATACCAGTGGTTGGGATTTCCCATCTACTAGTAGATGTCACATATTTTAGCTCAATCATTTTCATCATAGAATAGAGTCATCCACCAGAAGCCTAATTGTAGTATTTTGTGCACTATAGTGTCTCCAATCTAATGGCCTTTAGTAATACCCTCATTTTCCTCTTGTAAGATGAAGTCCCATTCATGTTATACAACACATTGGAATAAGACCTTATCATGGTTCAACTTGCATAGTTACTCACTAATGAGTTGAAAAGGGGTGGCATGAAATATGAGTTGTTTCTTCTCCTTAGTCATCATAGTCTGGGATGTAGATCTAGATGTTAGAAATATGGAAACCTCTACCAAGTCCATAAGGATGCACTGGACCTTATAAAGATATGTATTAGGCATATCATTTTCAATAGGTTCTACCACATTGCCAAAGTTGATGTGGGATAGGTGGTCTGAGCCCAAGTTTTATTTTCAAGGGTTTACTACAATAGAGAATTGAAATTCTTGAAACAAAAAAGTCCATCAAAAAATTCACCCATGGAGAATGGGTTTATTCAACAAGTACTTAAGCACCTCATGATTAGTGAAGAATATGAAGGGGGCTACCAAAAATATTTACAAAACTTTTACAAGGCATAGACCATGGCAAGCACCTCATGCTCAATTGCATTGTATTTTTGCTCTATCTTCGTTAGTTTTATACTTGCAAAAGAAATGGGATGGTCCATTTTACCTTCACCTAGTTGCACCAGAATGATGTCAATCATAATATCAGATACATAGTCATGGACATGGAAGGGATTCATCTAGTTAGTATATTTTAATATTGGTGCACTTACCAATTTGAGCTTTAGGGTATTAAACACATCTTCTTGCACCACACCCCAATAAACTGGGCCATCATTTCACAAGATCTCTTCTAGTGATGCTAAAATCTTGGCATAGTTCCTTGTAAACTTTCTATAGTACCCTAAATATATAAGAAAGGTGTGAACATATTTATATGTTGATGGGGTTTGGAGTTCAAGGATGATTACAATATTCATAGGATCAATGAGCAGACCATCTTTATAGATGATGTGCCCAAGAAAAGTGCTAAATGGATTTTTAAAAACACATTTCTTGAGGTTCAAATAAATCTACAATTGACTACAACTCTCAAACATTAGGTGCAAGTTTTTATTTTTATCCTTTACTATTCTATGCACAATCCAATTATCTAAGTACACTTGAAGGAACTTGTGAATGAATCCCTTAAAAGTAGTGATCACCACTCAAAAAAATACAACCAAGGGATTATTCACTCTAAATGGCATCATGTTGTATGGAAAGTAACCCAATTATATTGCAAAGGTAGTTTTTTATTATCCTCATCTTAAATATTGAATTGATGGTATCTTAAGAACCCATCATTAAAAGTGTATATCTCACATCCTATGATGTTATCCAATACTTCATCAATGAATGATGTTAGAAAGGGGTCAATTATATAAGTGACATTCAAGAATCTATAGTCTATTTAGATTTTTGCATAAGGCATATTATGCATGTGGCTATCATATCATCAATCTTAGTTTTAACCTTGGCACAAAGATTGGGGTTCATCTTTTAATGTTGCTTCTTGATAGGTCTTGCAATGTTGACTAGATTTATGCTCATCTTCTTGAGAGATGGGTGTGTGCCTTTCATATATTAGTAATTCCATGTGAACAAGTCTTAGAGCTCCTTTAGGTGATAAAAAATATGTGATAAATCCATGTTAGATTAGTAAGCATATAGAGTATTAATCTTTGGTTCCCATTCTAAGCCAATATCTACCTTTTTAGTTTTTAATGGTGTGTGGTAGGGCTCATTCTTCTCCTGGTGTGAATCCTTAAATTTTTAGGTCTTTTTCTTTTGGGGCACTATCCTCAATTTTGTACACTAACTTCCTCTTGCTTGTCAAAATTTTCCACTTGTACACCTTTCATATTTCATCATCCTCATCACTAGAGTCACTATTGAGGTTTCTCTCTTCAAATAAAGTTAGGAGTGCTAACCCCTTTTCACTGAACATGTCTTTTAATCACTCCTCAAATATTATAGTGTCCTCAAACACTAACCTTTGAGTTATCTATAGTAGACTAATCAGTTTAAGGCTTTATGAAGAAAATGAGAAGGTATGGAAAAAATACTCCTTATGTGCATCTTAGTTAGCTGTCTCATTGTGCATCTCATTGATAACATACCATATTCACACCCAAGTCTTTAAGGTCCTATAGGAGGCATGCACCCATAGATTCCTTGGGGTGTTTTTCCATATATAGTCTAGGTTTCTTCACAAAATTACATGTGTTATAGGGTTAGATTCGCTAGAGTAGGATCAGATGTCTAGGTCTTTATTACATTCCAAATATATGCAAATAATTGACTTCACATATTGCCAAGTTTTCAAGATAGGCATTTACACTACCTACCAATGAGTGGGAGTGGTCTTCAATGTATACACTAGTGTGCCCATCCTATCCACTTATTTTGGGATGCATGATTTGAGTTCATGAACATATTCTTCCACTGGATTACTCCCTTCATATCTTTAGAGCACTTTAAGTTTACCTTTACTTAGGAAAAACACTCTTTATCCATTTTATTAGTGCAAAATACCCATATTTTTGAAATGCAATCAATCTAGACCCAGTTGGTCTTTACGAGCTTAGGCACCTTTTCATATACCAAGTAGCACCTTCGACTAGTGGTCTTATATGATTCCTCATCCTATTGTTCATAAGAAATGTTGATGGTGTCTGAGGTTGATTTCCCATATTTCCAAGAAAGCACTCCCTGATCATTAGGGTTTTACGTCTCAGTGCCTTACACTGTGATGTTATATATGTGGTTGATCTCATCCTCAAGGTCCACACTCTTGACATAGAGGAGTCCTTATTCCTATAAGAGGGATATAATTACCCTCTACTTTCCATTATAAAAGTTCATGTAATACCTATTGAAGTGCATATCTACATTATTTGCTTAGTAGCATGGCCTTCCTAAAAGAAATAAATAATTGTCTTGTTCTACTAACTTTATTACTTCAAAGTTAGCATGGAATTTGACACCCATGATATATAAAAATATGATCTTTATAATTATGATCATCTGTGCTCAATTTTTATTAGCCATGAAAATTACATGAATGGAAGGCCTTAAGTCTATTCTACCCATTTTATCATAGGTATTCTTGGTCAAGATGTTGACCTCAATATATGTGTCTATAAGTAACTCAGACATAGAACATCCATTATTAGTTGAATTCACAAGGAGTTATTGGTCATACTCTACATTATATGTATTCCAAACTTCTCATGCCCTTTCCATGTGTGGCATAATGACTTCAACTTGTTTTTATCCTGCATGCTCTATGATCAAATTCTTCAATAAGGGAAACATTCATTCTATTTGTAAGAGGTGTAAGATATTAGTTAATTATTATATCTCATCCTCTTGGCTATCCTACTTGTTATAAGGGGATGTATCTTATAATTCTAGGTCTCATTGTAATTAGATTTCCCATTACAAGTTTTATATTACACTCATGTCCTATTACATTAAATCTTTTTGGCATGTTAGGTCTAGGTAACACACAACTTTAAGTTTAAGATAAATTATACATTTAATGTAACCCTTATCCCCATATTATAAGCATAACTTAGGTATTGAAATAATATGTGATTAGGTGATGAATTCACTATGAGTAGTTTCTTGCATCTTGATTGTCTTTGTGTGGGTCAGTTGTGCCTTTAGGGTCTATTTTTCTATTTTTGACTCATACCTAATCATTCTTACACCCTTGTCTATACTAGGTTTACCTTGGGATAAATTTTTATGCAAGTTAGGGAATTATTCAACCTTATGAGACCCTCAATAATACCCACATGTGGGATGTGTAGGGAATTCATGCTAATAATGCTCTATCAAGCTACATTTATAACATGAGCATGGTGGGGACCTTCTACCACCACATCTTCCACCTCACCCTATGGTACCTTGTTGCATCCCAAAGCCTATATTATATTAAACATAACCTTCATTTCCTTGGTTATCCTACCCTCTAACTACTATAGTGGCTTGGCTTTTGCCTCTTTCCATGATATCTTGCATTTCATCAATCACATGGTATTCATTAGTGGATTGGGTATAGGCATCACACAACTGATAATAGATTGTTGTGTTGACCTAGCTAGTGTGTTACAATAAAAGGTAGTTTTGAACATCATTATTATCTTTAAAAATTTCATATCTTAGTGAATCTTAGAAGTAATGTGCACACATTATTTTATGGGTAGTTATTCCTCTTATGGCCTTCTACTTCATAGTCTGAGAACCATAATCCATTATGAGAATCTTGTGATGAGCTAGTGGTAATATGTTATAGCTGGGAGACCATGGATAAAATATGTGCCTTCATAAAAGGTTTGATATTAGTATTTGTGATTCCAACTACCTTAGCTCTAAGCCTGGCTTGAAGCACTTCATGAGGATTTATAAAAGTCTTCATGGAGAGTGATATTTGAAAAAACACTAGAAACCCTCTAATGAACCACTATGCATGTTGGGAAGGGTGAATATTATATAGGAAATTTGATATGAGAGTTTTGAACATTAAATCATATAGGTGTACACTTTATGAGAGTAATTGGGTAATCTCTTTGAGCATGGTGATGCTCTATTGTTTAAACTCCAAAATGTCAAATTCCATGAAGAATGTCTCCTTCAGGGTATCATAATCAACCATAACCTAGTTAGGATTGAATTTTCGGTAGTAGGTATGCGTGTGATGTAATAAAATGGTCATGAATTGAATTATCTTATTCTCCTATTGGGTTATACCCCATGAGTAACACTATAGTTCACATGTTAGTACATGTTCAATGGCATTCTCCATATCATGATACTTTGGCAAGTACATGGCCATTTCATAATAGATTTACTATGGGGGAAATTTGTATCTTAGGTACTTTTCCTCTTAACATTTGTCTTGGTGGTGGTCCTCCAATACCTCTAGATATTAGGTTAGGCACTGCTCCCATTGATATTACTAGCATAGTTGATGTTGATGGCACTATACTACTTACTTGTAGCCCTAGACCACTTCTTATAGGTTATTTCCCAATTTTCATTTCTAACATCAGCTATGTTCATATACTTACATGCAAGTTCTATTGTGGTGAACTTGTACCCAATGGTCTAGAGTTAGTTTTTCTCACTTCTTTGAATGGAATAATTTGTTTAATCATGAATTTTCACTCTACGTCTACAAAATATCTAAGATCTATGTCAAAAATAGGTTTTATTATCACTTCTATACTTTCTTCAAGTGGGGGTTATATCAAATGAGAATATATTGTAGGTTAAAAGGGGGTAGGAATATCAAGAATATATACAATCACCAAATCCTATAAGACCCTAATGAATTATACACCTATCAAGTGTTGAGCTTGATCTATCATTTCATTATATCTCTCATCTTCACACTATTATATTTTAATAAATCCTTCCCCATGCCATTCCCACTAATTATGGGTTCTCTCATCACTTCCAAGTTCTAGATCTTACTTCAGTGTCCACCTTATCTTATTATAGGTCCATATTCTAAGCTCTTAGGCATAAATATACTTATCCCCTTCCATTATGCCTCACCTACACATCCTCTTCTCCCCATTTGCATTTCTCATATGTGAAAGGACTTTATCCTTCCATCCTCAAAGTTTCAAATACACAATCCACCATTAAATTTTTGAGTTATGTGCCAAATTAATTAAAAAAATTACCTTAAAGGTCACACAAAAATTGATACTCTACTTCCTTAGGGCACAAGTATATTGAGACTATGAACTTAATTACGTATCTAGTTAGTACTCTTTTCCATCATTCTTCAACTACTCTAGTCTAAGTGGCATCCAAGGTCTGAAGCCTCTCTAGGTGCTCCTTCATATTCTCATATTGTTGTCCATATATCCTTATTCCATGGGTTGAATATGTAGCCAATCATTAGTACACATGCTCTAGTATCTTGTAGAAAAATATTTCATACAAAGCATCATATAGGTTATTCTAAAATCACTTTCTTGGATTTTGTTCTCTATAGGTTGGATGATTTAGTAAAAATATATCTTCCACCTATTGTAACTAATGCTTGATATTTTTGAGGGAGATTCAGTACATAATTCTTGTTCACTATTAAAACAACAAAATTCAACATGGGTCCTAGATATAGAACCAAAATGTTTTATAAAAGTGTGCACAAAGTTATCTTGGTTCAAGGATTATTATAACTAAATGAAACTATAGGATTTTACCTTTATGTTCAACATTTTATACTTGGTTGTATTGAAAACAATTCACAAAAGGAACATTCCTTATGTGCTCACCCAAATCACAATTAAGAAAAAACTAGGGCCTGTATTGGGTTCATTGTGCCATAGCAAAATACATCACTTATGGGACTTGGTTAATTCATAGAATTATTTAAGTAGATACATAAGTGAAAGCCTTTCATGGAATAGTCTTAGAATTATGTAGGTGAAATCCTTTATCAAACTAAGTGTAATGTCATATAGGCCCTAGGAGGGTCAAAGGACTAATTTCACTTTAAGTGATCATACTAGGATCATGCTTTTAACAAGGGTAGCAACACTTTGTGCATGGTATTTATATACTTAGTATTTATGCAAGTTACGATTGACATCATCATTTATTATAGGGATACCATTAATTCCATGAACTAAAATATCATTAATAATATTATTAACATAAATGTATAGAGATTATAACATTATAATCATTAGGCATTCAAATAAAAATAACAAAAATGGATAAACTAGGTCGAGCTCAATTTGATGCAACATTCATCCTCATTAATAAAATCTTAAAAAATACAAATTTTATAACAAGAAATATACTCAAGTTATCCTATGTCATGATCTAAAGTCTTACAAATGATCTTAGGAATATTCAAATGGACCCTTAATGTCATCCAATCTAAGCCTACATCTAATGGCTATCAAGTTCATACATACAAAACCAATTTCAATTCTTTAGAGCTTCACTTTACTATATTTACATCTCTTTGCTTCACTAGTTCAATCTCCTTCTATATCTCTTTAAGAACATCTCTGCTAGGGTGGAGTGTGCACACGAAGTGTTGAACAAGAGCCTTAGTTATAATTTTACTAGCTCCATCACCTTTTAAAGTTTGCACTATAGTTTCCATATATTTCCCAATTTAAAAGATGCCCTACAAATCTTGGAATTAGTTAGTCACCTACCAACTGGCATAAGGTATGTACTGATCCCTTTAGTTGGTGCCAAGATGACAAAAATTCATCATCACGAGAAATTTTGCCTCATGCTAACATGGATGTCATGATGGTGTGAATCATTTACTTACCAAAATAAGTGGCCCAAAAAGATCATTATTAGGTCACTACATCATCATTAGACCTATCATGTCAAGAATATCACATCATGTAAAATTGGGTGCATGCATATTACCCCATCAGGATGAAACCTTGTCATGAATTGATGAGGGTGTAGTACTAATTAGTGATGTGTGAAAGGAAAGAGTAAGTTAAAAAATACTTACCTTACTTATCTTGGTGGCATAATGAAGCTAATCGAGACTCTCAACAACCTATAAATAAAATATGATAATCAAGTGAAATGTGATGAGAAAGTGGAGGAAAACCTATATAATCAAATTATAGATAAGAATATGTATTATATATGTGGGGTATATCATACTACCTAAATTGTCCATTATGTGATCAAATTTTGTGTCAAGTAGTTAAGAACCTATAAAATCATACAATATGCTATGAAAGATAAAAAGTCATTAGAATGTCAATTTAAAAACATGAGTTATATAATTTAGTAGGAATATGATTTAAAAATATAAAAATATGCATAAAATGTGAAATTATTCTAGTAATGGAATGTTTTTAAACTAAAATGGCTAGTTTAGGGCTCAATATATTCAAAAAATTTCTAGAAACTAATTCTTTTATGCCAATCATTTTTGGATATTTCTTGATCTTTATATTAACTATGACCATTTCAAGAAATAAATTATCCAATGGGAAGAATATGATGAGAGGATGGAAAATATACTAGTGGGAGGAGATAAGGCATAGGATTAGGTATGTTTTGTTCCCCTTTCCCTTATCGATAGGTTAAGCTATGTGTAATCCAAGAGATATTAGTCAATTATTAGTGAAAAAAGAAAAACAACTTGAAGAAATAACATTTCAATCCTAATCTATAGGTTAAGCTATGTGGAAAACAGGCAATAAATGTAATGAGAATATAATGCACCATGTTTTTACCACCCTTGAATATTTACTTATGAATTAGTCCAAATATGTTGAGCTCAAATTGTATATGTAGAAGTCTTTTTAATTTATTGATTCCCCACATGGGAAAGATCTCTCTTTGCCTAATATTGATTTTTTATATTGCTTGTCATGAGAGTATTTAGTCTCATTGCATAATTAGATAGATTAATATTTCAAGGAGAAGCTTATTGAAATCAGAGGTGTGAGGCTTGAATTTATATATTTATTAAATTATTATGATCCATTAATATCATTTCAAGATGAAGGGTTGATTACCAATCCTCAAATCCATTATTACACACATGAAGCATGTAAGATATGCCATTGAAGGCCTTTGGGAGTGTGTAAGTCATGTTGGAAGAAAAGTGTAGTGATTAATTCTCTTAGAGTGTGTAAGAGAGGTGTAAGAACATGTCTTCAGTGTGTAAGTGAAGTGTAAGACATTTCATAAGCTTTTATTATTTGCACACTTTTACTTATGATGTCACCATTTGTGAGTTAATATTCCAATTTTGAATTTAAGAAAATAGGATGATTCTAAATCCATGTATTTTCCTATTAGAGGAATAATTATACTTGATTAAAAAGGATTAATAAACAATTAGAATAATCAAGAATTTTCACAATATTTATTTGTAAATCAAGTATTCACTTAATTGTCCTATGAAAATGCTTTCAAATGGTTGATTTAATTTAAGATGCATTTGGTAGTATTAATGATGCAATATGATTCATTACCCCAAATAGGGATGTGTCATTATGATTTTGGGTTAAATGGTAATTTTGTGGGTAATTTAGGTACTATGATGATTTCCATTTAAATTTTTATGAAATTTGGAAAATTACTCTTAATTTTAGTTAAGACAAAGAAGTGGTTAAAATGAAGAGTCTACATTTTTCTCTTATTTGAGAAGTCATTATGAGACACTAGGCATAGCAACACTTTTTTCAAAGCAAGAAAAATTTGTTAAGAATAAATATGACAATGATTGATGAATGATGTCTTCACTCTCCTCTTTTCCTTTTTAAATTTTAAGATTTTATGCCCCAAAAGGTGCTTCCTTAGCCTTGGATGCCCCCTCGAGTTGATGGTTGGGGAAGAAGTTGAAATATACATGTCATCCAAATAAAGAGGAAGAAGAATGGACTTGGAATTAGAAGAGAGACTAAATGATGGTCTAGGCCCCAAAGAGGGTAATATTGGTTGATCAAAATAATGTGCCCCAATAAGGCAAATTTGATTATATACTCAAGGAGTTACACTCATAAGGATTAGTATAAAATGGTTTACCCCATTATGTTAATTTTGATAAATTATGATTATACTATTGATTGATTGGTTGGATGAAAGTATGTAAGGAGATATTTTTTTACAACATTTCCGATTAGACTTTCAACATCTAAATTTTTATGTTGCACTGAATTGTATGTAACATGATATAAAACACCATGATAATCATGCTATAATATGCATAAGGACTGACCCATGATATAAATATATAGATGAAAATAATGTGCCAATAATAACAACCATGATGAAAATGATATCAAAATATAATGGATGGAATCAATTGATGGTAAGCATAATGATGACCTGGTTATGCCTATTTTTCACACTACGTCAATTTTATAAAACTAATACTCCTATGTACCATAGAGATGACCTAGTCATAAAGTTTAAAACTATGTCAAAGAACTAGTCAATTAATACTATATTAAAAAGCATATTTTTAATTAAATAATTTGATGATGATTGGTTTATGAATTCATATTTGTATTAAAGTGGTTTTGAAAAGCATAAATGGATGAATGAATAAATTTTGCATGTGTATTTATCATTTATGAAGTATTTTTTATCAGTCATAGTTTTTAGTTGATAGTTTGAGCAATTTATGGTGATTAATTTGGTATTTTTTGTTTTGAAATGGTGATATTCAACATGGTTTGATCTAGATGGAATGGTATATTGACTAGTTATAATGCTTTTCCTATTACTTCATCTTCAACTACAAGTATATAGATGGATATGTCTTGATTGTTATACTTTGAGAAAGTAATGCATTTTATGGTTTTATCAAATCAAATACATTCATTTGATGTATCATGCACTTCAGGTGAAATTTAATTATGAGATTTATATGGATTTATTAGTATGATTAATGGATCAGTTTCATGTAGAGTTCAGTTTCATGCAAAGTTCAGTTTCATGTATAGTTGACATTTTTTAATGGTGACATGTTTTTTAAGTTGGTTTAGTATTTGAATCCTAAACTATTTCTTAAGTATTGGTTATTATTCTAAGTGACCCTAAGCTATAAACATATACACTATCCTATGTTGAATATCCTTTGAAGTTTTATGGAATAGGTTATTTGTTTGATTTGAAAGGTTAATTATATTAACCTACGATTTTATCATAATTGAGACATGAATGATTCTATGTGGTCCAAGTAATAAATGGAAAGTTAATGTTTAAGGTGACATATTTGGTTGTCTTAGCTGGAAGAAAGGTGCCAAGTTGGCAAGTGTTTTAAATGTGAAGCATGATAGAGGCATTAAGATATTGGTGAGATCATCTATCAATTTAAGGAATTAATGAGATGGGTACATGTCTTAAATCACATAAATTGGTAAGTGTTTTAGTAAGAATATTATTCATAGCCTAATTTGATGGCATTGCTGAATAAGTTGGTAGATTGCTAATTGTTTGTTTTGATTTGATCAACCAACCACAATGTTCATGTAGGCATGGGAAGTTAATGCTTAGACCTAGATTACAAATAATTCATTTTTTCTATTTTGTAGGTCATTTTTAAAGCTTTGTTGCAGAAGTGAAACTTTATAAAATTGGTGTTTGGAGTTGAAGTCAAGAAATTATAAGCAAAAGGTTTGAATAAAACTTATATAGGTATGTCACTTAGAAAATGAATAATTGTTAAGGAAGATAACATTTGGTCTATATTTATAACTGGTGCATGAAATAAATGATAGATTTATGTTTGGACTATTTGCATGCATGGT
>JARHVA010002780.1:2362500-2365252 GCA_037957365.1 Torreya grandis | reverse complement strand
AGCCATTTTATATCCTCATTTATGAGAGATGAGAGAACTAGAAATGATAAGATAAACAAACACCACATAAACATAGATCTACGTCTATATATGTAAGTCTTTATATCTATGAGGCCCTATCTATCTGTATGGCCCTAGAGAGAGTATTTAAGGCTAGGGGTGGGTGCCACACGTTTATACATATGAACCCCACTTACCAAAGCCTAGGATCTCAAGATTTATCCCCCTATATATCTATATAGGGCATGCCCACAACATACAACCTTTTATCTCCATATATAATAGATAGGCTAGAGGGTGGGGGTGTGGTCATTCTCTATTTGATTCCCTTAGAGATACAATGCATTAAGGCCCTTCAATACCATATAGATATCTCCTATGACCCCTTATTTAGATCCTCAGTTTTAGGGCATTTGGGCCCATATACCTATGTATTCCACCCTATATATATCTAATGAATTTGACCTACCCCTATTGTCCCTTCTCCCTCTTCATTACCCATCATATTTTATATGATTGAGCAATGGATCATACCCTACCCTAATACCTAGTTATTTTAGCCTCCCCTCCACCTCCCTATATATCTTATCTTATATTGAGTGTAGGTAATACTTCACCCATTTATTGGACTATATATATATATATATATATATATATATATATATATATATATATATATATATATATAAGGTTGGGTGAGTCCTGAGAACCCAAAATAAATAACTACATATTACTGTGATATGCAGAGATTGGCTCACATTTCACTTGAGTTGAGATCAAATTTGAGACATCAATTGGGGCCCCCCAAATATAGAGTTTTATTGGCCAACCCACTACATGGATGTATTTCTAAACCAAAGCATAATATAGGCCACCTTATATATATATATATATATATATATATATATATATATATATATATATATATATATATATATATATATATATATATATATATGGAAATAAGACAAAATCTACCCCCTCTATATATATCTTATCCCCAAAGTATTATATATTGAGGGGGAATTTATTTATATGGGATTTATATATCCATTTGGGGGCCGAACTAGACTACTGGTCAAAAGGTCTAAAGGCTAGTCGACCACTATATATAAAGAATAAAATATATATATAGATATGTGTCCCTTGTCTATGGGTTATAATATCCAATCTAGTTTGAAATGCTAACCCTAAAACTATATATAGTGTAGGGTGAAAATCCATCCCTATCCCCCCTCTATATTATATATTTATATTGATATAGAGGGGACTATGCCTATTTAGTCATAAACCTAGAACTATAGGTAGGTCATATATATCTATCTAGGGCTCTAAGGTTGGCTTATATATTATTCAATTGGATCCCCAATTATACATATGCATTCATCTCTTCCTGGTTATAGATATAGGACCTTGAGAATTAGTCCATAAATAGTTTTATTTATGTATATAGATATTACCCACCGTATTTGTATAGATCAATAATATGGGTAGGTGCTCTCCCATTGGTCTATATATATAGAGATAGGGGTCATTTTTGTTTGATATCCATCAAGGGATTGTTAGATGGCTATATGGGCATGGGAGTACCTCCACCTCCCCGTATATGGATAAAGTCCCCAAGGCAAGACACTACCTACCCTCTTCTAAGAACTCAATTCCATAGGTGATATCAATATCTCCCCATAGCTTGCCTCCACATATATTTATGGGTGCCTTTCCCTCCCATTTTAGGCCCAAATGAGTTACCCATATATATATATATATATATATATATATATATATATGTATATATACATGTATGTATATATGTGTGTGTGTATATATATACACATGTATGTATATATGTGTATATATATATATATATATACATGTATGTATATATGTGTGTGTGTATATATATATATATATATATATGTATATATATATATATGTATATATATATATGTATATTATATATGTATATATATATATATGTATATATATATATATATGTATATATATATATATATATGTATATATATATGTATATGTATATATATGTATGTATATATATATGTATATATATATATATATGTATATATATGTATATATATATATATATATGTATGTGTATATATATGTATATGTATATGTGTGTGTGTGTTTGTGTGTGTGTGTGTGTGTATGTATATATATATATATATATATATATATATATATATATGGGTGACTCATTTGGGCCTATATTAATATAAGGCCCCAATTATATATATAGGATTAGTTGTAAAACTAACATATCTATATATAAAATAGGGAGCTAGATATAGATAAGGTTGGGTGAGCCTTGAGAACCCATAATAGATAACTACATATTCATGTGATATGCAGAGACTAGCTAACATTTCACTTGAGTTGAGATCAAATCTAAAACATCAATTAAGGCCCCCCAAATATAGAGTTTTATTGGCCAACCCACTACATGGATGTATCTCCAAACCGAAGCATAATATGTTCCATCTTATATATATGGAAATAAGACAAAGGATACCCCCCTCTATATATATTTGATTCCCAAAGTATTTTATATTGAGGGGGTATTTATTTATATGGTATTTATATATCCATTTGGGGGCTGGATTAGACTACTAGTCAAAAGGTCTAAAGGCTAGTCACCCACTATATATAAAGAATAAAAAATATATATAGATAGGTGTCCCTTGTCTATGGGTTATAATATCCAATCTAGTTTGAAACCCTTACCCTAAAACTA
>JARHVA010002780.1:2335000-2357500 GCA_037957365.1 Torreya grandis | reverse complement strand
TCTATATTTAAACTCAAACCAAATCTATGTGGTTGGGGGTATCCCTCCCTATTTATATCATATATGAGGGCATAAAGGGGAGGGGAGGGGCATGGTAAATATTTTTTTAGCACCCCATATATATATATATATATATATATAGATTGAAATTGAGATTGAGATTTAGATTTAGATTTAGAGTTATCTTTAGATTTAGACTTAGGCTTAGATAGGGCATCTATTTAAAAGATTGATTCCTTCAGCATCTTCATGACATTACCATTGCATTCACATCTTCAGGATTCCGTAATATGACCTAAGGCTCGACTTGAAGAACCCCATATATATAGAGGTAGAAGGGTTAAGAACATAAATTTACTCCCCCCTTTAAATGATATTAATTCAATAAATAAGAATATATACAATAGTATATCTTAATGATATGGAAATATAGCAAAAAATATGAATAGTAGATAAGCCAATTTGAGGGGGAACCTCCCAAATGCTTGAAATAAGAATGAACACTCAAATATGATGATAAATAACTAAACCTACCTCCTATATATAGTATAACAAGGTTATGTTCCACCCATACGCTGACACACTTAGTATATTAATGCATAAATAAATGTAAAATAATATGCAAAAGGGTTATGCAAGCGACAAGTCAACTACACATATCCCTAGACACACCAATGGTTAAGGGCATAATATGTTCCTCCACTTCAAAACATCGTTGTCCTCAACATTGAATAAATATCAAATGTTTTTTAATGAATGGTTAATCTTCCTAGGTAGCATATTCAGAAGGCAAATTCTTCCATTTGATTAGATACTTGATAATCAGTTTGGACTATAGTTTCCTAGTGCATGTTTGAAGGACCATTCAAGATCAAGAATAACCCTCCCTTATTCATCTAATTGTAGTAACATGGCTTGAGTGGTAACTCTCTATCTAATGACCATATTAACTAAATATACATGAAATAATAGATGAATATGAGTGAATGAAGGAAATTCTAGCTTGTATGCTACACTACCAATTTTTTACAAGATCTAATAAGGGACATAATGTTTTTGAGATAACTTATTATCATTTTTTTGTTTCTTTAAGGACATATTATTATATGGATGAAATATTAAAAAAAAACTAATCACTAGTTTAAAAATTCCTCTCACTCTTGTCTTAATATGCCTATTGCTTCATGAGATTCTAGGCCAAAGCTAAATTTTCATGAAAACTATCAAGGACTTCTTATTGATGTTGAAGGTAGTACTCCACTACACATAAATTTTGGTGGGTCTTCAAGGGTGATGTGAGTGATGGAGGATGGTATACATATAATTCCATAAAATGAGGCATTTTGGATGAACTATGCACTAAAGTATTATACCACCATTCAACCAAGGGTAGCCACTAAATCCATTTATCATATTTATCTAGCATAAAATAATAAAGGTACCCTTCTAGGCACTTATTGACTACCTTAGTTTATCCATCAAATTAAGTATGATAGAATAATCTATGAGCCAATTGGGTTCTCAAACATGTAAATAATTTTGTCCAAAAATTACTAGTGAATATGGGATCTCAATAACTAACAATAATCTTTGGAGTACCATGCAATTTTTGAATTATATTAAGGAGGGTAGATTCTACTATACTATCCGATAATGGTTGAGATAAATAATAAAAATGAGTATACTTTGTGAGTCTATCCACAACAAGCATGATAAAAAATTTACCTTCAGATAGTGTTAACCCAGTAATGAAATCCATAGATACCTCTTCCCATCATTGACTATGGATGGATAAGGGCTATAAAAGACCTGGGGTTTTAATGGTTTCACCTTTATTTTTCTAAAATTCCATACATTTAGCCACATATTTGTGTACATCCCCCTTGATTCCTTTCCAAAAAGAAACCTTCTTGACTCTATGATACGTCTTCAAAAACCCCAAGTGACTGCCAAGTGAAGATGCATGAAGTTCTTGAAGGATTTTCTAATGTAATTCCATAGCATTATAATATCATCCTCATATTCATTTAATTTCCTTTTAATTAATACTATTTCATCATTCTTTGACAAAGGGTTATCCTTAAAAATTTCTATACTTTATAGTAAGAATTAATAAATACTATCATTACTTTGTAATGAAGATACGAGAAAACAATGTCTTTTGCTTGTTGCTTGACTGTATCTTCCAATATTTATAGGGTGAGATAATTCTCCAATATTTTCTCCTCAAGTAAACTAGAGGGTTGTGCTTCCTCACTGATAATAAGATCTTTAACTTTGTCAATTTTTGGCTATGATGGAGAATGTGAATGGGTTGAAGTGAATTATGGAACATCTTCATCAAAGGCCTCTTTTTAGAGAGGAGTCTCTTCCTCCTCTCTATTAGGTATAAGACTAGAAAGAGGCTCTTGAGGTAGACTATCAAGCACTTATGCAACAGCCATTTCATCATCAATAACTATAATAATCATATTCTATATTTTCCTATTAGGCTAAAGTGCAAGAGTGAATTCCTTTAATGGGTTTCCTCTCTTCCTCATGTAGTACCTCTGTATAGATTATAGGTAGAGCCATTTTGATGTAGGATCTTCATTTGTGCTAGTGATGGGTTATTGACACCGTATAGGCTCTAGATAAAGTCTATAACTGATTTGAGAAGCTATAGGATTTTTTCATCTTTTAGGTTGTGTTTGATCAATCACAATAATAGGAACTTCAGGGCTATGTGTATCAACCATTGGGGTTAATCTTCTAATCCTTGTTGATTCTAGAGTGACTATCATAGAAGGAGAAACTTTATTTTGAGCCCTAAGATTATAAGTAGAGACTTCTTCAAGTGATTCTTTAATATTTTTCATCTACTTTTTCTTTGTGGTTTGAAAAAAATTAGTGCATGTTGTTTCTCCTTTCTCCTTATTTAGGAAATGGTGTTGAATAATTAAGTGTACCAAACCATGGTGGTAGATGGAGACTAAACTGATAACATATTTCATAGTAATAATATGAATATATCCTACCAAATATGATGGTAAATTTATTCTATGTTGGGGTTTATGTAGAGCATACCTCAAATGAATCATTATTTTCATGGCAGCATAACCCAACACATTGAATTTACCATCACAAGTCAAGTACTTAATTATCTAGTAGGGTGTATATTTCCATGGATCCAGTAGGCTTTCTCTATTTATGCACTCGGCCTTCCTAGTGTGATCCTAAACACACTCTACTAGAGGCTCCCATTCTTCATGAAAATTCTTGATATGATCATTGAATGAAGACCTTCCTACTAGCCTATATCCTTCATCTGGAATGCCTAATATTTCACTAATCACTTGACTATTCACTATAGTTTGAATACCCTTCACTATGGTATAATTATATTTCAAATAGAGGAGAAAATCCTTGATAAGGATTTCGTCAAACCCTTGGATCTTCTGCCATAATTAAAACCATCTAGTGATTTTAAATATAGCACTAGTTTTTTCATCTCGCATGAGTTACTCCATACACTTTGGCTCTGACTTCTTCTTTTGCCCCATAGCTAAGTTGCCAATTTTACATATTTTAGAATGGAATAACACAATTTTTAAGGTTTTGATGAGGGATAGATGAACATTATGATATGACTATTATAAAATTCTAAAAATCCATGCCACTAGGGACAAATCCTCCTCACATTCAAAGGATTCACTATCTCCTCATCAAATTCAAAAGATCCATTATCTCCCATGTATACAAGGAAGGAAATAAAGAGACTGATCATATGGTGAACATAGGGGTTAGGGGTGATTCACATAAATATTGGATTATTTATTTGGATCTCTTAAAAGGGGTCACTCTTATTATACAAAATGAAAAACCACTCTCACACATGTGATATGAATAATTTATAGTTCTTAAAATCTATGCCATAAGGGATAAATCTTGATGCTAGGTGTTATTTAAGGATATATTAATCTTTGACTCTCCTCCTCACATACAAAGGATTCATTACTTCCCATGTGTAAATGGAAGGAATTGAAGATTATGATCACATGGAAAACATAGGATTTAGGGGTGATTCACATAAAAATTGGATGAGTGACATAGATCTCTCAAAAGGGGTCATTATTATTATACAAAATCAACACCTAGAAACATTCACCACCCCAAACAACAATAACGTAGAATAGGCTAAAAAATGACATTTCAAATTAGTCTAAAATAAAAAAAATTGTAGTATCCAAAATAGAGACAACAGACAAACAATGTGAGGAGATAGAAATAGGGTGGAACCATTGAAACAGATTCACATCATGACATTTGTTTACTACAATTATTTTCTTACATTTAATAAAAAATGTATGGTTTCCCCTCACATTTACCATTTAGGCCCTATTTAATACAAGTAAGTGATAAATAATACTAATCTCTACCATTTTATTACTCAACCATTTCATAACAAAAATTCAATTCTATCTAAATCTTAGTGATTTCATAACTTAAAAAGGTAAAGAATTAATAAAAGGACCATGTCAATCCAAACAAATCACACATTTTAGATACAATAAAATAATACATTAATTAGATAAAATACCTAATAAGAAGGCCCTGTAGAAATGACAGTAAAAGATGGGGTTAATGTTTCCACCACTAACTCCTTAGTAAACCTAACAGTCCATAAAATATTTTTTTTAGTTTTCCAAATGGAGAGAATAAAACTAATAGAGAATGTTGAAAAGATAAAAAATAAACTTAACCCTAATTTTGAAGCGCGCAATAATTTTTAATTATATACTTATTTAAAATTTTATATAAAAGGTTACATATAAAATATATTTATATATTTAAATATAAACATTTAAACATACATTATTTAATAAAAATATTTATATATTTAAACATAAATAAAGATAAATAATAAACACATTTTTTAAATATAAATATATTTACAAATTTTTATCATTTATTATAATTATTCTTATTAAATTTTTTAAATATTTAGTAATTCACATGATTAAATTGTCTAATAGGGATTTGAATCCTTAATTTTTAGCCCCCCTAGAATACCTTTAAGATAATTTAATTCACCAATTCAAATACCTACGAGAGTAAGTCACCTTTCTTAAATTTATAAACTAATATTTGGAGATGAATTCGACACCAAAGTGATAATTAGAATAAGTGACATAATATCATACCTAGTAACTCAAAGACCTCTTGGGAAAGGTTTTTGTTTACTTATCTAATCTATGGTTATGTGAGGGCATAAGTAGTCTACACCATACAATTCTATAAACATTAACTTTTCATTCCTGACAATAAGGTGTGATATCTCAATGCAAAGTGAGGGTTAAACATTTTGGCCAATAAATAAGTAATTCAAATTCAAAGCCCAATAATGGGGTCAAAAATACATGGTCAAATCACATATATGTAAAATCAATTAAATTTAAATAGGAAAGTATGTCAAGTAACATTAATCCTCTTGAAAAAATATTTCAATACAAGAATCATAAAAACTTAATTTATCAAGATTATAAAAATTATAGATGAAACACAAGATTTAATTATATCTCTTGGGAAGCTTGGCATTTTGATAATTAACTAATACATCCCGTTGAGATGATCAACACTATTTTTAGTTACCTCATAATAATTACTATATATATATATATATATATATATATATATATATATATATATATATATATATATATATATATATATATATATATATATATATATATATATATATATATAGACTTTCCATTTATAAATTGTATCGAAATGTAGATTTTTATAATTTGGGGAATTTCATTCTAATAAAATAGAAATAGACTCATTTGGGAAGTTTTTCAAGGGCATTTTTATAATTAACTGGTACATTCCAAGATGATAAAATCCATTTTCAGCAATGGACTCATTTGTAAAGCATTTCTAAGACATGCTAATGACTAATTGGTTCATTCTATGATGACCAATATCATTTCCAAATATCACAAGAACACTTTATATTTATATAGTATGTTTATAAATACATTTCCATATAGTATTATTTAGACTTTCCTTTTATAAATGACTTTAGATATAGATTTATATTTGAGACAAAATCTTGTAAATCAAGGTAAAGCAACCAAGGTGGGGATTTTTCACAATCCTCATTACAAATGCTTAATTTATCTCATTGAGAAGAACACTAAAAGGCATCCAAATTATGTGCTTGATTCACAATATGTCTTGCATAACCCTCTTGCATTAAAGGTATCATTTCATCCCTTGCCACCACATTTTGTGGCACTGAAATTTCCAACTAATGATAAACAAGGGTGACCCTGAGTATGACCAAGAAATGAAACTCCTTGAATTAAAAAGGCTAAATTTTGGGGCCATTACATCTCATCCAATAAAAAATTTAAGATCAATCCATCTTAAAAATTTATTCCAAAAGAACTAAAATGTGATACCAATCAAATAGTGAACATGGTAGTGCCACAATGAGCTATCTTATAAAATGCACAATGTAAAAATTTTACTAGATTCACAAAGCCTCTAATGCTTCTTATTACGAAGCTGACTAAGTGTTAACTCATATCTCTCCTAAAACCTTAGAGGGTTATATGAGTAAACCTCTTTTGTAGGGATATGATGAGAATGCATATTGTGATTTCCACCAGGGCCATAGGCATTCTAGTAACAGATGTTTTTATTTAAGATATAAGATATAAGATTTGTATGAGTCCCAAAAAATTACACTTGATGGGTATCATACCATGGTTTTAAATCACATCCAAGGGATCATCAGAATTAGAAAATGTTCAATAATCTGCTATAAGACAATACAATAAAAATTACATAAGCTAAAATATGGAAATAGAAGTAAAATTATCATCATGGAACTTTAGAACTAATAATAATGATTTATAAATAATAGGATCTTGCATAATAAGTAGAGTTTTATCCTTATTTTTTGAAAATGTAACTTTAATAATATCTTTAAGAGAAACAAGTGGTTGTGGTACACTAGTAGGCATACATGGAATAGATGGTGTCTTTCAAACATATATGTTCACTTTAAAATTTTATCATATTTTTGAACTCAAAATTCCTCTTGGTCATTTCTAGTTATTTTAGCAACATTATAACAAAATCAATTTTTCCATTGCAATCACCAAGACAAAACCTGATCATTCATAGATAAGCTCCTTATCTAATGAATATAGATGCCCCCTAATTGAAACAAAGTGAGTTGTAGTATTGATGTAGAGATTGTGCTAAGAGACTATCTTTTCACACAAAGAATGCAAGACATCATATACAAAAGCATTGCATGGTGATTTAGATCAAGATATAATTTCACACACACACACACACACACACACACACACACACACACACAATATTAGTTATTAAATAAATATTGTATAATATATATTAAAATATTTTTATATATTAAATATTAATTATATAATATTATATATAAATTATATACTTTATAAAATATATTTTCATATTAATCAATATTATTATATCATATAATATACATGTTAATATAGTTTAAATCACTAAGACAAAACCTGATCATTCATAGATAAGCTCCTTATCTAATGAATATAGATGCCCCCTAATTGAAACAAGGTGAGTTGTAGTATTGATGTAGAGATTGTGCTAAGAGACTATCTTTTCACACAAAGAATGCAAGACATCATATACAAAAGCATTGCATGGTGATTTAGATCAAGATATATTTTCACACACACACACACACACACACACACACAAACACTATTAGTTATTAAATAAATATTGTATAATATATATTAAAATATTTTTATATATTAAATATTAATTATATAATATTATATATAAATTATATACTTTATAAAATATATTTTCATATTAATCAATATTATTATATCATATAATATACATGTTAATATAGTTTAAATCACCAAGACAAAACCTGATCATTCATAGATAAGCTCCTTATCTAATGAATATAGATGCCCCCTAATTGAAACAAGGTGAGTTGTAGTATTGATGTAGAGATTGTGCTAAGAGACTATCTTTTCACACAAAGAATGCAAGACATCATATACAAAAGAATTGCATGGTGATTTAGATCAAGATATATTTTCACACACACACACACACACACACACACACACACACACACACACACACACACACACACACAATATTAGTTATTAAATAAATATTGTATAATATATATTAAAATATTTTTATATATTAAATATTAATTATATAATATTATATATAAATTATATACTTTATAAAATATATTTTCATATTAATCAATATTATTATATCATATAATATACATGTAAATATAGTTTATAAATCAATATTATATAGTATAATTTATTTGAATACATCTACATATTGTTAATAGTATAGAAATAATATTATATATAAATATGATTATTTAATTATCTCAAAGTATAGTACTATAATACTATATTATTTCAATATACTTCATATTATAGATTATTTTATATTATATATTAGGTTAATATATTAAAATACAATCCTAAATATGTCAATAGTATTATATATATATATAAGAAATGATTATTTATATATGTTCAAAAATATATAATATTATCTCCAAAAAAACATGTTGATTTAGGGATCAAGGTAGATTACTTTGATGACCAAATATATCAAACATTAATGTTTGGTAGGTATTAATACATATTAGTTTGCCTCTCAGTACATTTAATTGTTCTCCCCTTTATGGCTTTCCCTTTTAAATTGGGTAAATTTTAACTTGATGGGATCGGTAGATGAAATTTACAAGTACAAAATATTTAACCTAACTAAAGTTTCATTAAATTATAATCGTAAAATATATTATAATTATAAAGTTGTGCTCTATGTGTACCCTATAGGATTGTATAATTTTTTTTTGACTTGACAGTTTGTTTATATATTTTAATTGAAAGCACTTCGATGATCCAAAAGGAATCCATTTCCTACTTACATTTTATGTATAATGTAGATGATAAAATCACATATCATGAAACATTGAATTTAGAGTTACATATGACACTTGGCATGGGACAGTGGGTGGTAAACCAGATGGATTTGGTATATTTTGGTTAATGGCCATTATCAAAGGGTATTTACTCTTCGAAAAAATACACCCATAATATGTATTTAGTCTAAGCGGCCTACAACGTGCCAATTGTCAATCATGAACATCTTTGATTTGTTAAAATTTATTTGTACTAAAATTTATTTGTGAGACTTGGTTAGCACTATTAATTTAATTTATTTCAATGGTTTTCAAATAATTCAAGTCATTAATTTTATGACATTTGAGTGATTAATCTTTACATGTTATTAAATGTTTTAGTGTCAAAAAATATTTGGTCTGATTTGGTATTTAATAAATAGGATCATGACTAGACATGTGATGATGATGAGTGAGACTATATTTACATGTTTTTCTACATATTATAAATAATCTATAGACTATTTTTAACTTATAAAAATTATACTAAAAAAATGACAATCAAATTCTAATTAACTATGACATATTTGGAGTTACAATTTGAGCTAGTCCTGCATAATTTTTCTATTTAACTAATTAAAATTAAGCTAAAATTATTTTAGCACCAATGAATATCTATTCTACATTATTGGTGGTGAGTTTATTTCTCCACTAAAATCCTTTGATTCATTCTAAAATAAAATAATTTAGATGTGTTATAGTTTAAGACCAAATTGCTTACTAACTTCAATTTTGAAATCGTTATGAGATGTGTTTCTTGGAAGATCTTTTTGTAGATGAATATGCTACAAAATGAGTTGGAGAATGGTTCATTAATTTTTGTAGAAAATAATGGATATTTTATATTGTAATAACATTCTAAGACTAGAATTCTTTTTACTTTATACCACAACCTTGTTGGTAGTTTTTTGGTGATTTATAGTGACAGATGTATAAAAGACTTTGTGTTATATATATATATATATATATATATATATATATATATATATATATATATATATATATATATATATATATATATATATATATATATATATGTTAATATGACTTTTTGATTTATCATATTTTTAAATTTAAGTTTTAATTTTATATAAGCCCCGAAATCTAATTATAATTTTTGAAGGAGTGCATGATCAATTATTTCCATGCACGAAGTTTTATCTCTATTTTTAGAATGCCATACAATTAGATTGCATGAGATTTTCTTTATTTTTATAAACTATTTTTATGTTTTGTAATGCATAACAAGATGCATTTATTCATGCACCTATAGTTAGCTACAATTTTTTTCTTTTTATAGATGTTAGAATATCTTTATTTCATACTCTCAATTCGCTATTTTGGTATGGGATGAATATCCAATTTTAATATGGGAAATTTGTTTTCTTTCTTTGTTGTTCATTCATTTCTTAGTAGCAATAATATATTATTTTATTTTCTTGAGTGTCTTAGTATTATATTTAGTCTTTATTGTTTAATAGATCTCAGTATAGTGTTAGATCTTTCATTTATACCATTTTACATTTTAGATGGTAAGAAGAATTTGGCCTTGATTCAGTGTTTTTTCTTAATAATTTAAAATTTTATTTTTTCCCATAATTGATTTCCTTCAATAATTTCAAAATTTTGGCTCTAAACTATATAGACTCAGCATATTTTTTTTATTAACATAGAAAATAAGTATTTACATAATGAAAATATGATATGTAATTTTTCTATTGAACATGTTAATGACATATTAATAAATTACACTTTCATTGGAATTATTTTGGCTGTAGACAGTCTTGACTTCAAACTCTTATGGATTTATACTATAATTTGTGTTTCCATAGTGTGTTCACTTAGCATACTTATTTTAAATAGAATTTAAGGATTAATACATTTAAAAAAAAATTATTAGAAGTTTATTTTACACTATTTGACAAAATTAATAATAGAATATTTTATTTGACACTATTTATTATGTTGTAGAAATAATGGCTCATATTGGCCACACCTTGTATAGAGAGATCCCATTCATTGATGGCTATGTTGATTAGGAGAAAAGAGATGAAAAATGGTTCATAGATAATATATGTTGTCTAGATAACTACCACAATGGTTTGTGGTTATTTAATTCAATATTAAAGGCACTTGAGGTAGTCAGAATTATATTAAATATGAAATGTGTTTATGAACATTTGATTTTAGTTCTAATTGAATATATAAACAACTATAAACGTGCATGCAGATTCATTAAAATTGATTTACAGGGGAACTTGTATAAAAAAATTGGCATGGTTCATTTTGATAAATGTCAGATGGATTTGTTATTCTTAGGGCTAGAGGATAGAACCTTATCTAGATTCAGTGAGATTTAGACTTGTAGAAAATAGTCAAAATATTTATAATGGAATTGTGACTGTGTTTAAATATTTTTATCAGTATGGATTTAATTATTCTATTTATCACCACTTGAATATAAATAAATAATTTATTAAAATAACATTCCATTCAAAAATATTTCATTTTATAAGAAGGAAAAAACTAACCACTCTAGAAAAGTATTTAAACATAAATTATTTAGTAAAAATATTTAAAGATTTAAACATAAATAAAAAATAATAATAAACATAGTTTTTAAATTAAACAATAGTAAAAAAATTTAATCAATTATTATAATAATAATTATTAGATAAGTTTATTTATATTTGTTCATTTACATGATTAAATTGTCTAATAGGGATTTGATTCCTTAATTTCTAGCCCCCCTAAAATTCCTTTGAGATAAAATCACCAATTCAAATACATGTGATAGCGAGTAGCCTTTCTTGAATTTACATTTTTGAATCTATCAATTATTTTAAACACTCATAACACAATAGACATATGACATGGTCAGATATCAAATACAATAATGACCAATATGGAGGGCATTCCTCTTTTACGTCCATTAATCGCATCAAATATTGAGCATACATTGAGTGGAAATACATATTCATCCCCCTTGATGTCAACTTCGTTGAATACTTTAAACCAAGGTGGGGATTTTTTATAATACTTATTACAAATTATTAAAGCATTGGAGGGAAAAAATTATCTCATTGAGAAGAACACCTAAAAGGCATCCAATATGTTTTATTCACAATATGTCTTGCATAATCCTCTTGTATTAGAGGTATCATTTCGACCCTTTCCAACATACTTTGTAGCACTTAAATTTCCTACTTATGAGAAACATGAACGATGACCTTGAGTATGATTGAAAAATTAAATTCCTTGCATTAAATAAGCTAAAGTATGGGGCCACTACATTTGCCTCATTTAATACAAAATTTAAAATTAATCCATGTCATAAATTAATCCTCTTCCATGAAGATATGATGAGAATGCATATTTTGATTTCCACCAGGGCCATAAGCATTCTACTAATATATGTTTTTCCTTGAGATACAAGCTTCAAAACTTATATGAATACCAATAAATTACACTTGATGGGTTTCCTATCATGGATTTTGGATAACATCCATGGGATCATAAGAATTATAAAATGTTCAATAATCCATTACATGACCATACAATAAAAATTATAGAAGTTTAAATATGGAAATAGAAATAAAATTATCATCATGAAACTTTGGAACTGATGGTAATGATTTAGAACTAGGATCTTGCATAATATTAAGTGGAGTTTAATCCACATTTTTTGAAGATGTAACATTAATAGTATCTTTAGAAGAAACAAGTGGTGGTGGTATACTTGATAATGCATCATCATTAGGCATAGTATGCATACATGGAATAGATGGTGTCTTTGGAACACATATGTCCAATTCAATTGTTTATCCAATTTCTAAACTCAAAATTACTCTTGGTCATTTTAAATTTTTTTAGTGCCATTATAATAGAAGCAACTTCTCCATTACAATCACCAATATAAAATGTGATCAGCCACAATTGATCTCCTTATCTAGCAAATGTAGGTGATCCCTGATAAAAAAAACAAGGGAGTTACCATTTTGACATATAGATTAAATGCTAAGAAGCTATCTCTTTTCATGAAGAATCAAAGCCATTATACTAATGTATTTCATGGTGATTCAAATCTCAATCGATCTACACTGATAATTACCTTATATGAACTTATTTTGACATTGTCATGAATTTAGAATAACTAGGTTTTAATGTCAATTTACACTCTTTCAATTTACATAACCCCTCTTACCAATATATACATACATATATGTGTCATGATGTATGTGTGTGTGTATACAAACATATATACACATTCACACACACACACACACACACACACACACACACACACACACACACATTAAATTGATTATTGTTATTATTATTATTATTATTATTATTATTATTATTATTATTATTATTATTATTATTATTATTATTATAATATATGTTAATATAGTTTATAAATCAATATAATTATATATTATATATTTCATTATAATATACATTAATTTATATTATATAATATATAATATTGTAATATTATATTATACTATATAATATTATTATAGTTTTAGTATATATTTAAAATATATATTATATATTTTAATATAATATATAAATATCATTTTAATATATTAAATATATAAATTGCCTTCATTTCGACTTGACTACTCTTGAGGTGCATTTGCATTCATAAATAGACGGGACTCCCCAACAAATTTGAAATTCAAATTTACTTTTCAAAATGAGGTCCATATTATTTCAACACACTTTTAAGAGGAACAAAAATTGTTGAACATGTCTGACTAGATACATATTCTGAGTTTTTTTATAAACATACACTATAGAACACTAACATATTAGAAAAGAGCAAGTTATAGAGTGTCTAAAGCATTGACCATATTTGTTATTGTCATTTTTATAGATCCTTATTTTTAGGTATTTAATATTTTTTTCTCTATCTAAAATATGTGATTTGTTTTTCTTGACTTGGCCATTTTATTCATTGTTTACACTTTATGTTATGAAATGACAGAGATTAGGATTTTTTAGTAGTTACTGATATTGATTATTAATAATTTCTTTGTGTGTGGAAAACCAATAATGATCCAAAAATGTGAGGGTAAAGCTGACATTTTCTAACAATTGTAATAAAATAATCTTAATAACCAATATATTTAATAGTTTTAGATTTGAAAAATTATAGATAATCACTTGAACCAACCAAAAGGATGAGATTATAACCTCATAAGTACCCATTGATGTCTAAATACTCTTTCCACTTAGAATGATTTTCCTAGGCTATTAATTTGTGGTTGATGTTTTTCTAAGTTTTATGAACAGATGTAGTTGTACAAGTTTATGCATTGCAAACAAGTTGTACTAGTATTTTAGGTGAATTTAATATATGAAAATTCTATGTTTTATTTCTATAACTTTTCCCTCCCCTATTTCATTTCTCCTTACATGTTTATTTAGTGCATTTCCAAAACTTTTATTTTGTCTAGACTATCCCCATAGTCTCAATATATGTTTTAACTTAGTGTTATTGGTTACTCCCCATTAGACATGCCCATTCTATTTTTTTGCCATAGAGAGAAATCATACTTGGGATTTAGTTAATATTATAAAATGAAAAGAGGTTGTAGGATTTAAGTGGGTGTATAAGTAAAAAACAAATCCCAAAGGCAAGATAAAGAGGCACAAAGTAAGACTAGTGGTGAACGGATACAATAAAAGGCCTAAACATGATTACAATGTGATGTTTGCACTCATAGAAATGATTTAAATGGTGAGGACAATCATAGCCATTGTTCTTCAACATAAATGGAAGGTACATCAAATGGATTTCAAGTCATCCTTCTTGAATGGAGTACTAGAAAAATAGGTTTATGTGGGACATGTTGATATGCATCTATGCCAAGGATGGAATGCTAATAATAGAGTAATATCTATTAATTCATTATGTAGGTCCTAGAAGACCTTAAGGATTAATTCTATTTTTATAGATTGATTATATGGCTACCACCTTTAGAGTATAAGCAGACCTTATTATAGGGACAATAATAACTTCGTATTGACACAATTTATTTGAGATTTCATTTTGTTATTATGGTGAAAATTTATTTAGAGTTTTGCCAACTATTGCCCATACTCAAAAAAGTAGATGAATATTTACAGTGAGCAATAAACTAAGGTGATTCAAGTCAAAAAAATGAACAAGGGAAAGAATGATTGAATATAAAAAAATATTTGCCTTGTAATAAAAAATACCAACATATTTCCCTTCGTTCTTTCTGATGATAGTACAAATAAAACTAGCATTCATTAAATTCTAGTGCTAGGCTCAAAATACCATAAATGTAGTAGTAACTGTAGGGTCAATAAAATGCACATATTTGAGAAGTATGTCTTCAAAAATGGCTACCCACAATAAATTAACTTGAGCACATTTTTTGTAGAGTATGAGAGAAACAAAGCATACATGGACAAGTTTTATTAGAATAGTAGAAATCACAAACTAACAAAATTCATTTGAAGCACTATTATTAGTTTTAACCATTACAAACTTAAACCATCTCTTATTTAAAAATATTGAGAAACAACAAAATATAAAAAGAAATGAAATAGTGAACAAATTCTTAGAATTCGTCTTTCTAATTGAATCAATTCTATATAAAAAAATTCTAAAAAACAAATGAAGGAGGAAACCCCTATATATAGACCTCTTTAAATGTCTGAGATGGTTGCATCAGTTATAAAAGAACTAAATACATGATAATTGTCAATAGATAAAAAAATTTCATGTTCTAAAAATTAAAAAAATTCCATATTCAAAGAGGGAATGTTCTTACAACATACCGATTGGAAATAGAACATGAAATTTATTAAAGAAATAGCTTGAAAAATGAATATTTTGATTTTGAGGTGCCAAATTAGGATCTTGTTGTTGATGATGATGGAGATTCCAATATAGTAGAAGAGGAAAGTGAAACCAAAGTAGTTGAAGAGGAAATAATTACCAGTGTAGTTGAAAAAGAAGGAACTCTTAGAGGGATTAAAGAGTAAGAAGCTCCTATGGTGGCCTTATGTGGTTTTTTATCCACCTATTTTTTAGCTTCTATTTGTTCCTTAAATGCCTTAGAACACTTCATTTAATCATTGTCAATCAAGTTCAAGTCTATGATGGGTTCCTTTAGTAGTTTGATAGTGAAATCTAACATTGCATCATGTTTAGTTAAGAGAGATCTTATAGCGTCATTGATTACTACTAGCTTCTCTATTCTTTGATTATCTAATGCTACTAAGTCCATCATTTCTTATCATAAGGTTACTCCTTGAGCTATAGCCTATTTCTTAAAATTGATAATGAAATTCTAGAGTTATGATTTTAAATCATCTTTGTCAGTGATGGTACCATCTTTTTTTACAAGGTGTGCAATTTTAGCCTCCTCAAATAGAGTTATAACTCTATCACCTTACTTGGTAAGAGATCAGCCCAAGGATTATCATATTAAAAATCCATTGATTTATGGCTTCCTTCCTTCCATTTATGTAGAACTGAGTAATGCTTAAATCTTCTAAGGTTACCAGGGTCAGTTCTTCAAATTTATTCAACCTAATCAACTTAACCAAGTTGATCACTTTGTTATTATAATTCCCATAGGTATTTTTTACCTTATGAATTTTGTTATAAACCTCATATACTATTAATTTATATTGAGATAATGTATACATATCCTCAACTACCCATTCCACTTTGGTGATAGTTTCTTCTAGTAAGGTAGCTTTATTTTGTTATTCTAACTTAGTTGTCTTTTATTGCATCCCTTTCACTAATTCGGTGGTCACATCACCATATGCCTTCAGTGATAAGAGGTGATATTCTAGATATTTTTTTTGTTGTCCATTCTTATCATTCTTCTTCTTGGTGAGTGCAAACAAGGTTTCTTCAAATTCACATACAAGTGATTTATCTAGATGAGTCATTTTTATTTTGGTTACCCTTTTCATAGTTCTAGATTCCCTATTAAATTTTATTGAGACCTATGCAGGGTCTACTATAAATAAATATTTCCTTTCCACTATCTAAAAATACATCTCCTTTATCTAAGACTTAGCTAATATCACCTTGATTTTGACTGGATGGTGGAAACTCATGAGCTGGTGCTAATCTTTAAAATGTAGATGTTTGAGAGGTAGTTGTGGAAGTGACAATATGAAAGAAGAACTAGGTGATGGAATGGGGGTGTTAATTATGAGGAAAATAAATAAATATTACTATATGGATTACTTTCTAGGAAAAAAACTTGAGGTAGAAAATAGAAGGCCTCCTCTTGGGCAATTGAGAATCGAGCCTGGGCATGGGCCTGGGAAAAATTAGGGGTAAATTAGCCATTATAGAGACATAAAATAATTGTCTATGGGAAATGATATAGTCATAGGAATAACTACAATACTAATGAATGGATTTTATGGCATCAATTTTATTTCATTTGTTGTTGGTAGCCCACATGATATACCCTAGGTATAGCTATTTAGAAACAAGGGAGCCAAATAAACACAATTTTGACTAGTCATACTTGTCTCCTCTTTCATATACATTAGGGTAGGTATAACTAGTGTAAAATTTATTAGTAATATAGTGGGTGGTGTTCCATCCTAAACCAAATATTAATGAGGCACTATTGAAGGTTTTTTAGGCATTGAGGCAACATTCTGAGCCTAAGATGGGGTGTTGTTTGTTGCTTGTAAAATAGAAACTTGCTTAATGTGTTCAACAGGCTCATATTCTCCCTTCCCAATAGTGGGATACATTTATTGAAATATTATATGAATTATTAAGGGTCAGTCAGTCTCTCTTATTCAAAATCAACAATTTGAATTGTAGATGTGGATGCACCTCCTTGATCACTTTCAAACTTGAAAAATTCCTAATAGCTAGTAGTTTTAAATATACCCATAATAAGTTGAACAGTAGAATATTTCAACCTTCATTCCACCTCTTGATCATTTTCAACATTGATATAGAACCTATCCTCATCCTCAGACTCATGGTGGTAGGGAAAGCTCTAGGCTGACCTATGTTTGATGTAATGGTTGAAATATATGTGTTATGGGTCCCACTACCTATTGTCATCCTTTACTAAGTCAAAATTAGTACTTTTATTGGTAGCTATAATGACATGATTTTTTTTCTCTATCTAAAACTAGCCAATATTAGACAATTGAGGATGAATTAATCCTCTTATTTTTTTCTTACATAACCAATCCACCCCTGTGTATAACTAATAAGCAATTTCTTGCTTAGCCAACTTATTTGGCATTGTAATGAGAAACTAAAGGGGGGATATCTTGATGGAATTCACCCTAAGTAATACTAATAGGCTCCCTAGGTACTTAGGGTTATTTTAATTTATTTTGACAATCTGGGCATGGGATTTGTGTGGATTGCCCTATATACTATGGGATATAAATGTTTAGATATGACCCTCAACTCTTAATTATAATTTTACACTCTTAACTTTAAGAAGTTATGAGGATGATCCATTTTAACTTCAGGTCCTAATAGGTGAACTAAGGAAAATTTTCAATGGTGCAAATAGCATCCACTAAGTAGGACATCATGTAAAAATGATTTCCCTAGTTAGGCATAACTTTTTTGATTTGGGTCACCAAATTATAATATATAATTTCCCCCAAATGGGGAGTCTTTCAATAATTGACTATCATAGATATAAGAGAGATCCATTTTTCATCCACATGACCTGTATCCTCAGCTCCATGCAACTGATTCATCATTCCCATTCCCATTCTTACTCCCCTTCTGAACTATGTGATAAGAATTTAGCTAAATTTAATTTTTTAGACAAATTTCCCTTTGTTCTTATCCCATTAACTAAAAAGCATCATTGATATTGTGGGTTTGAATCCATTGAGTCAGAGTCTCTTAATTTTACTTAATCTTTGGTTTAGACAAATTGTAGTAAGACTTAAAGGCTAATTTGGGTATGAAGGAAATATCTTAACCTCAATTTAAAGACATAATCATATTATCAATAAATTTAGACTGAACTAACATATGGTATACTAATTATACATAAGGGATTACCTTTGGGTTAGATGCTACTTTGTGTAAACTCATGGAATTAAGTGCCATAATATCTAGTCTATCCTCTACCTCATTCATGTCTTGACTATCACTATTTGGGTCTACAATGTTCTCTATGTTGTAGAACAGGTTAGTGTAATGCTTATCCTCAATATCCAATGTAATAGAGTTGAATCTAGTATCCCAAAGGATGACATTTATCCTGTAAGAGTAGATGAATGGGATTTTTTCTTGTTTATTGACTTCATATGATTTAGCTTCATCCATGGTTCAAAATTCCATGATCAATAAGATTGAAACTTACTTTAATGCTGGAGGGATATAGATAAGTCTTCAAAAAACTCATAGAATGCTTTGAACAATAGAAAATAAAAACTAAAGGTTAACATATTATTTTGAAGAAATAAGAACTGAACTCCAAATATAGAAAATAATCTAAAAATTATGAGTCATTAATGGCAAGTGTTTTAATTCAAATTGATTTAATTCTAGGGTGACTCTTCAGTTTTAATTTAATGGCCTCAAAACATTAATTTAAGAAATCAACCAATCACTACCCTTGTTTTGTCCACATGTTTTATCATCATCAGCTTGACTTTTCAGTGAAGTGACTTGGCTTTATATTCCCCAGAATAATGTTAGGTTGTGGAGCTAAAAGCTTCACTGATCCAAACAGGTGAGGAGGTTACAAAGAGTTTGTTGTTGTCACAGTCACCGACATCGATCAGGCCAACTGACATCGATAGGGTACAGACAGGAAGCAACCAACATTGGTCAGGGATCAGCTGGCGTCGATCACCTCCAGGCAAATAGGGACTGATGTCAGTCACCTGTGCAGTTCAAACTGCAAGTGTTACAGGTAGTTAGTTAAAAAACCAAGTGTTTGCATGTCAAGAGCCAAATTTAGACTAGAAGCTGCGGATCTAATTATTGTAATTAGGTGTCTAATTATTGTTTACATGAGATCTATTTAAGAGACTCATTGGTTGTATTCTAAACTGTTCTAGTTTGAGTTGAGCAAAGTTAGCTCCTTGTGTGTGTGAAGTGAGCAAGGTTGTTCCTCCTAGTTCCACAGTAGTACCAAGTGTGGGTGCTGGTTTTAGAGAATCAACAAGATTCTTCAGGGGTGTAGGATCTTGGTTAGCAGGTGTGCATGGCTATGATAGGAGATCTACATGGTAAGTAAGATCATTGATATGCAGGTGTATGTGTGTGCATGATCTAGGTTTGCAGGTGTGCAGAACTAGATTGATTTGCAGCTGTACAAGATTAGAGAGGATAGCAACACAACAAGGAGCAGTATCAGGCAGGATCTACTTGGAATATAGTGTGTACTCAGAAAGAGAGCAAAGAGGAAGGCAAGGAAGATCCTTCCATAAGTAAGATCAGATTTGGGTTGTAGGTTGTTGTAGTTTAGGAGAGATCTAGTTGAAGTAAGATTGTGTACTTGTGGAGTGCGTGGAACACTGGAGAACTGGCAGTAGTGGATACTAACTGGTTGGAGGTGAACACCAACTCTGTGTTTGAGTTGTGTGTTGTGATCGTAAGAGAGAGATATTTGAGGGAAGATTTACTGTTTATGCCCTAGAAGTGTGGGAGGCCTAGAGGTGTGTAAGGAAGAAGAACTGTGTCAATCTTCTTTGTTGTATTTCCTTCTGGAAGAGTTTTAATATAAGTTGTGTATTGTCTCTCATATTCTGTGTTATTTCTAAATTTTAGTTACATATTTTGGTTAATTTACACATGTTAAGTTGCTTGGTAATCAATTGTGTGCTTCCATTATTTCCCAACAAGTGGTATCAGAGCTAAGGTTACAGGGAGCAGGTTTTGTGTTTGATTACAGGTCACTCTTAGGGGTTTTTGATTGAGTGGGAGTAGAGCAATGCCAAAAGAAAGTAAGCTAAGAATGGAGGAATTGAAAAGCATGAATGGTCACTTACGGTCCTATGGAAAGAAAGAGCAGGGAAAAGAATATTGTTGGTTGGTAGAAGATCAACATGAAGGAACTAAAGATGTAGATGTTGCAGGTGTTGTTGCACAGGACGCTCTGGGAGGTTTCCTGGATAAAGTTGAATCTTGGTTAATAGATTATGTTGCCTCTTTCCATGCAGCCCCAAGGAGAGGAGCTAGTGAGCCTTGCCAAAGAATTGGCAAAGGGGAAGTGAAGCTAAAATTGTAGGGGGCCAAAACATGGGTGTTGAAGGAGATCATGTGGGTCCCATGCTTGGAGATGTGGCTAATTTCTTCAGGAAAGTTGGGTGATGAGAGATGCACAAGAAATCTCACAATGGATGCACTTAAATTAGCTGGTGGTAAGAAAGCAGGTACTCTTTATCTACTTGCTTATATTACTGATTCTTCTTCTATTGCAAAGATGTGGCTTTGTAGGCTTGGTCACATGAGAAAGAAGGAGATGCATGTTCTTAAGAGGAAGACTGATATATTTAACAGGCTTAAGAATTGGAAAGCCTTGGTGTTCTTGGATGAGATGATAGATAGAGTTCAGTGGATGGCACTGGATACTTCTAAGTAGGGCAGTTTGGACATGGGTTTTGATTCAAAGGAGCTCACGGGTAAAAATTCATCACTCACAAGTGAACACAAGTATCGGCATCGGTCAGGGGGAATCATCATCGAACAGATAGGTGCCGATGTCAGTCATGTATAGACCAAAGCCAATGATGTCAGGCAGGGTAAAACTGATGTTGGTCAAGAGGACCGACATCGACAATAGGTAAGACTGACGTCGGTCAGAAGGACCGATGTTGGCAACGGGAGACACTGACGTCAGCAGGGTTGGTAGTCAGGACAGGCGCATGGGAACTGACGTCAGTCGGATGCAGACTATGTAGTGACTGAGGTCAATCACTGTAACGGATTTTGGGTGAACAACAAGCTGTCAAGGAGTCTCAAACACCCATATGGAGGATTGAAGGTGGTAAATAAGCCTCAAATTTGTTGTTCTTCTTCTTTATACTAGTTGCTGACTGCAGAGCAAGAAGGATCTAGGAAATAGTGGGAGCATGGCAGGAATATGATGTAGAACCAAGCGAGAGATTTGGTAGGGTTACCAGCCAGTATGAAAGCACATAGATGAATGGATACCTTAGTTGAAGAATAGAGTGAATGGACACATGAGACGGAAGACCAGGTCATATGGTCTTGAGGAAGCTGCAGGATAGTGGTACAGGTTTGATAGGGAGATGACAAAGCATGACTTTAGTCAATGTTAGGGTAACTACTATGGTTTGTCTTACCAGGTGGATGATGGTCATGACATTATCCTATTACTGTATGTGGATAGTATGCTAGCTAGCAGGGTTGTACATATAGGGTTTTACTGAGCTAAGGGTAAGGTTAGTTCAGTGGCATGTCATGAGGAATTTGGAGTAGCAAAATTCTTTGGCATGAG
>JARHVA010002780.1:2315000-2330000 GCA_037957365.1 Torreya grandis | reverse complement strand
GTGTAGGTTGTGGCAATTCAAACTACACTTTTGTGTCCAGCTTTCTCTTCTAAAAAATTGCTTAGTGCTCCTATGGTGGAATGAACTTAGGTTATTCTATGATATGTGCAATATCTAGTTAAACCTATGAGATTTCATGATTGAGAATTTTCTAATAGCTATAGAGATGATCTCAAACTCTGAACAAAATGAAGAATCAATATTCAAACTAGTCTTAAAATAATCAATTTACCATTGATTAATATAAACTACATTTCCAATGAAGTTTTTTTGTTTATTATTTCTAAATATCTCTACACATTAACTCATATAGACATAACTTGACTATCCCCTACATGCCATTATTATATCAAATCCCTTGCAATAACCTTTATAATAAACATCGAGGGTATTTTAAGGCCCTTCAAGGTATCCCTTAGGAGATACCTTAAAGTAAAATTCCAAACATGTGCATGTTAAAGGTATCTACTAGGAGAACCCTTGAAGGTAATACAAGACCCTTCAAGCTATCTCTTAGAAGATACCTTAAAGGGAATTGTATTAACTTCAAGGGTACCTTGAAAGTATCTCCTAGGAGATACATTTCAAACATGCATAAGGTTACCATTAAAGGTATTACAAGGACCCTCAAGGTATCTCCTAGGAGATACCTTGAAATAAAATTCTAATCATGTACATGTTTAAGGTATCTACTAGGAGACAAATGAAGGTACTATAAGGCCCTTCAAGGTATCTCCTAAGAGATACCTTGAATGAAAAATTGAATCGTATGCATGTTCAATGTATCTACTAAGAAAATCCCTGAAGTGAGTTGTAGTACCTTCAAGGGTACCTTGAAGGTATCTCCTAGGTGATACATTTAAAACATCCATAAGGGTACCCTTGAAGGTATTACAATGCACTTAAACGCATCTCCTAAATTTTATATTATCTTAATAAGATCTTATTCCATATACAGCCATTAAGATCTATCAACTAGAATTGTTGACATATTATTCATTAACAGAACTTAAGTATCTCACAAAAAAACATTTGAAACTGATATTGCATATATCAAATAGCTAAAATAACACATCAATGACAAGAAATGTAAGAGACCACCATACAACATAAACTTAGAGAATAACCAGAAGGATTTTTTCTATCTATATTTAATGTTAAAATTTCTAGTCTTTTTATTAAAGAGGGTGATATAGTTTTTATAGGCTTGGGATAGGGCTAGAATCATCTCTCAATCAAAGTTAAATTAACGCTCAACATCTCATTAGAGACCAAAAAAAGTTACAATAGGAAAGATTCCCAACCAAGGCTTGTAGTTATCAAAAGGGGTTGACTATGAGGTGTCAGATGTAAATGGTGGTACTTTTACACTAGTGACTATTATAGCTATTGAAATTACAAATGAAATCACTACCATGGTAGTTGATGTTGTTTTCATAGTGTGGGATGTTGTTAAAGGGATTGTTTCAACTATAATATGATCCATAGTTGGAGCAACAGTTGTGACTTCAATAGTAAGTGGGTTGACCATGGATGTCATATCCTACTTACTCACCTAAATTTATAGGTAGAGAGTATGGCTAACCTAAAAGTTAATTTACACTTCCTTGAAGTCTAGTAGGGGTGTTTTGAAAAGTTGAGGAAACTTATCCATTAATTTCTTGTGTATATTTAATAATGCCCTAAGCTCTACATAAAGGTTTTATGCACTAAGAACCCTGCTTCTAGGACTCATTTTTTTGAAAACCAAGCTCTTAAATGGGAATCATTTCTATAGTTAGGGATGGTTATTTATGTTGAATTATAAGTATTTAGAGGGATTACTGAAGAAATTTTATAATTAATAAGTAGCTAAGGTAAATGTGAGCCTAGTAGTAGTGGTGGTAGGTGAATTAGGGAGTGGAATAACATGAATCTCATTCAAAGAATTTAAATAATGAGATGGAGCTACAATAATATAGTAGAAATTATAGAATTTGATGAAAAATAATAGTGGGCTAAGGGACTTACATGATACGTAGAAGTAACTATGTAAACTATTTCAATAATTGTCATTATTATCTTTGGGGATGAAGGACCGAAAGACACTCTCACTAATTTTCTACTTGTGTAAGTAATGGGTCTTGAATCTACTTCATATTTGTTGTCTCCCTCGTATGGAATTATCTTAGTGGAAATATAACTAGTCTACAAAATTTATGCATCCCATGATTGGGCATCTTCTTCTTCAAGCCATTCATCGTCAGGATCACTCTCAATAGTCTCATTGATAGATACTAGGTTTGATGTCTCAAATTTACCTTCCCATTCTCCTTTATCCAAGGGAAATTTATTCAGTTCCTCATTATTATCTAATACCTATAGGGGTTATATTATTATAAAACCCTTCCTTCACTCAAATCATCCCCTTGATGCCTCATTAGGTTCCTTTTGGATAGGTGCACCTTTTGGTGAGGTTAGAGGAGTCCTTGATTTCCTTTTGTATACAATAGGCTCCATGGTGGGGGTGGATGTTTGTGTCGAGGGAAGTGAAGTAGAAATTAATGCAACTAGTGTGATATTGGGTGGAGACAAGGGGAGAGTGGATGGACATAAACCAATATCTAACGTGAGGAAGGAAGGAAGAGGAAATTTATACACTGTGGTGAGTGGAGGAAAGGGAAACATAGAGAAGGATCCACCAATCCTCATAGTGGTGGTTGCTACATGAATTAGATGTGAAGGTCAAAGAGGATAATTAAATGAGGAGAGGAAGGAAAGTATATGAACTTACTAAACTGTGTCTAGTGGAGTTAAAAATAACATAGGGAAAACTCCACCACTACACATGGCATTTGTGTTGCCTTATGTTATATAGGGTAGAAAAAGTATCATTTTCACTACAGTAGTTGTTACAACGGTAATAAAGGGTGGTGAGGCATGATGATATTATTTAGGAGGTGCCTTTTCTTGTGTTCCCATTTGTGAAAGTACCCCCTTTGGAGGCTCTGAAACACAATTCTCCTTTTCAATATTCTTGACCTACTAGTTTGTGGTTTCATTAGTATACTATATGTGCTTGGCCACCACCATTGACATTGTGACCTTATTCATCCTAATGTAGACCTTTGCATCATTTAGGGAGTTCATATACACTCATCATGCCAAGTGTGGACATGCTTGTATTTGATCTTTACCCTTCCTCTGAGTCTCATTAGGTGTTTTCTCACATTATCCTTGGGGTCCCATTCTCTTTATGGTGCCCACTTGAAATCATAATGGGTTAAATGTTTTTCTACTAATTAGAAGTGTTCCCATTTGGTATATTAAATCTTGACAATACAAAGTTGAGTTAGGTGAATATATCCGTACCTCTTATTTCTTAGTTTAACATCCATGAGTCATTTAATTGGGTAGAAATGTCTTATTCTATAGCTTTGTCTTGGACCAACCTTGGTAGATAGAAGGTGTAGGATTTGACTTCCTTTATCATTAATATGTTTTAGTTTGAATAGATCCAATGATCCCCCATCTTGCCTATGCTCAACCTAATTTGATTTGAGATCCTAGACATGGCTTTGCCATAGATGGCTTGTATGCCATTGGTTATAAGGTCTCGGTAATCTTAGGGACATGTTCCTCTTGAAGCTAAGAGTATGGAGGATGTTTAAACTCTCACATATCTTTCTCTTAGGGTACTCTTTAGAAGGCTCTTAAGACTCATTGAAATATGCATGGATAGTTCTTGTTATAGTATCCACAACATAGGACATCATATATAAGTTATGATTAAGGGAGTTATTCAAATTAGTTATTATGTTGAAGATGTTGTAACTAATTATTTAATTTATATAAATTATCCTTAAGAAGGTGATAATATGGTTGAGCAATGGAATCCAAACCTCGTTGACCTAAGTCATTCTAGGGAAATCATAGATTCTATTTGACATGGCCATGGAAATTCTAACTCTAGGTTAGAAAGTGGCTATGGGGATAAGAGAAATAAGGCCTCTAATTGAAAAATAATTGGGATCATGGGACCATTATTTTGGCTTGGACATTACATTTTTTGCATGTATCTAGGTATTTATTAGGGTTTGGTTGTATTCTATCTCAAGGGTAGGTTGCCAATAGTACCTTTGGAATGCTCTACCATTAACGTGGGCCATTAGTTTCTTATTTCAGATAAAGTGTAGGATTTTTCTACAAATTTTACCACTTTCAAATAAATCAAATAGTAAGTTAATACATGGCATTACCTCATGTTTAGTTGTGATATTATATAGACCCACTATCTTGATTGCTAGAAGGTCATCCACATACCTCCACAATAATATAGAAAGTTGGTCCTCTGAACTATAAAGTTTAGCCTTGTTGAATTTTTCACAAATAGAAGATAAGTGTTTGAATTCATGTTTGAGGGAATCTTCATCAAAAACTATGTCAATAAGTTATGTTGGTCTTGTAATTGAATACATAGATGGAGGAGGTGAACTTTGAGATATTGATGCCATTATTATGAAGTTGTGAAACATTTGGTTTGTGAGGGTTCAAACTTGGGCTTTCAATTTATTAGTTTGATGACAATATGAGTGTAATTGGATCTATAAATTGAATATATTAACTTTGGATTCATTAGATTCACCTAATTAAATGTAAAGTTGTTCAATTCATGTGAATTAATGGTGTCAATGGATTTGGCTCCTCACTTTTATTTTTTATATTTTAATTTCACCTAAGCCTCAAGGGATAGTGACACTTTGATTGCTTCAAACTCATAATATGGTGCCACTTTTTAGGATCACATTGAGTCACTTAACCAAGAGTTTTTTTACAATGCCTTTTACTAATTTAGTCTCCAGGTGATTGGGATAATAACATTTATCATGATATCACTTGATCATTTTACCAAGGATTTCTTACATTAAGTTCAATATGTTAGTCTTTGGGTAAACATGATGGAGACACTTTGCATAATCTCAGAGACTCACTCACTTGGTGAACTCAAAATATATTTTGAGTGTTGAAATGTCATGGATTCATGGGTACATAACATATTTCCTTGACTATTTTAAAATGAATTCTTAAGCTTAATTTCATGGGTACCCTTGAAGGTATTATAAGGCCCTTCAATGTATCACCTAGTACTACCTTCAAACTGACCTTAAAGGGCATTGCAATACCTTCAAGGGTACCCTTATGCATGTTTTATAGGTATCTTATAGGAGATACCTCCAAAATCTTAGGTTCACCATAGAGGTTCAAATCACATACAAGATCCCAAAATATAAGTAGTTAATCATTTTCTATAATTTTGTTCAAAACCCCCATTGCTCAATATCATTTTGTATACTAATAAAATACATGGTTAAATGTTGACATAATTAGATATTTTTATCTACGTATCTATTTTATTTTTATGCATGTTTGAAAGGTATATCTTAGGAAATACCTTCAATGTGAGATGAAACAAGGATTGAATTATGAAGTATTTGACATTAAAAGTTATTAATTTTTTCGATTGACATAAACCATGATATTAAAAAAAGAGTTGCATAGTATCTTTTTAACATTTTTAGGTTTTAACATATCTTCATGCTTATTTTATGGTATAAATAGAGCTTTATCTCCTACATATAGGTATAAATTGGATTGATTTTATAAATGACTTGATTAAAAACTCTTCTCATGTCTTTTGAGAATGTCCAGGCTAAAAAATCATACATCAATGGATTTCCAATGTGGAGACTATGTTTCTCTCATAAATAATGGTAAGGTCTTTGGTGAAGTAATAATACAAAAAGTTTTAGGTCTATATGTTGACTCTGTAGAATCCATAAATCTCACTTCCACATGCCATAATGAATAAATACCTTTTGAATGTGTAAGTGTTAATGTGAGTAAATATTATGATATGACTCTATCGCTTCTATTTATTATAGGTTTTATGGATAATTTGGGGGATTTAGTTGATAATTTTACTATATGGAGAACAAGAATGATGTAACACATCATAGACAAGTTTTCTATTGAAAATGACTTAGAAGAAAGACAAAACAATTTAATTTTAGTTCTATATATACAACCATTGCAATAAGGAAACCCTATATTGGATTCATTGGTTTGATATATCGATGATACTACCACATTTCCTAGCCTAAGAAATAATTTTATTGGAGAAAGGGTACATTTTTTGCAAAATGTATGGCTCTTGCAAATGATTAAAAATTTGCTTTTAGTTATGTTGTGTTTCCACAATGAGGGGAGATTTTTGGTTGGATTCCTATCCCAATGTTACAAAATCAATTCATAATTTACATAAGGCATATTATACAACACTATGAGACTTAAATTATAGAGATAATTAAAACATCTATCATTAGATAGCCTTCCAACAAGATAGAGGACATTACATGTAGAATAATCAATTTACCATACATGAAACCAAAAGAAATAAATTAGAAATGTTTACAAAGTATTGGATACTGAATTCATTCCTTGCATGACATTCCTATCACAAATTCATCCAAAAAAATTAACTCATGCCTACAACTACTATGGCTAAAAAATAAATCAACCAAAAATGTCACTCAACCAAGTGGAGTTTGATGAAATCATAAATAGTGAGATTAAAAAATTGTATGCAAATAAATGTTTTACCAAAAATTGTTTTCAATTAGGATTTTAATTTGAGATTCTAAAATTTTTAAGGTAAGGTTGTTTGATTCTATCACAATAGATAGGAGGTAACATGTCTTGGATTCCCTTTCTAATGGTTTGTTTAATAAAATTAAAAACAAAACTACCATAGATTTTTAGGGTACACATATCTATTTAGAAGCTTAGCTTAAAATATATGGATTAAAGAGAAGTAGAGTTTTTGACATTCAAATTTATCACAAAAAATGTGGAATGAAATGTATGACATACAAGGTGGTTTCGACAAAAGCCACAAAAGAAGACAATGGTAGCTAAAGATTTGTTGTACCATTTTTTGGATGATTTTGTAGATGTTTCTTCATGACTAATATGTTAGGTAGATATATCTATCTCATGACAAAATGCTCAACATCTTCTATCATCTTTCAGTCAATAATTTATGAGCTACCACATTAATGTACAACTAATAGATATGGATTATAAGCCAATATCCTAGAAAAAATTCAATAACTTGTGGAGAACTAATTTTCATGATGTAACCATTTCCAAGTCTGATGACTTCACTAGGTGAAGTAAATGCATCTTGTTGACTCAATAAAAATGCTATGGGTCTTGTTGACCAATTTTCCCCAATAGGCAAAATTTTGGGCACCTTCTTCCCTTGCTATTCGAAACAATCATTTCCAGGTTGCACGAGTTCAATGAGTTTGATTCATGGCCTAGTTCAAGTGGTTCAACGGCATTTGGTTCAAAGGGTCCATCTTCAAGTTCAACATTACCAAGCATTGAACTGTTGAACTGTTGAACCAATTTTGCTTCAATGGCTTAGTTCAACAAGCTTGGTTCAAAGCAGATGGTTCAATCTTTTGGTTCAACAGGCTAAGTTCAACGTGGCAGTTCAATCAGCGAAAAGTTCATCGACCTTGGTTCACTAGTCCATTGGCATGCCAAAGACCGAACCCTTGAACTATTGAACCATTTTTGGTTCAATGGCTTGGTTCAAGGGTATGCCCTTAGCTGAGGGGCAGTTCAAAAAGTTTAGTACCCTTTCAAAGGGTAGGCGCTTCAAAAGGAAAAATTTTGGGTAAAGTCTAAAATTTGCTTAAGTTCAAAATTGACTAAGTCCTAAATTCCTTCAGACTTTTTGTCTGAAGGAATTCCTTCAAACAAAAAGTCTGAAGGAATTTTGGCGCGCTTCAAAGCATGGGCAGAGGCCAGGTATAATTTTTGTAGACTTTTTTTCTGCAAGAAAATGTCTGCAGACAAAAGCCCATGGGATATATAAAGCAAACAAGCCTGAGAGAATTTTTGTGGACTTTTTATCTATAGGAAAATATTCATGGACACAAATCCCGCAGGAGCCCGAGGGGAAGTCCAAGGCAAACAAGGACCCACCAAAGGACCTCGAAGGGTAGATGCCCTTGTAGGGGACTTCTAGACCAAATACAAAGGACCTTTGTAAAGGAAAAAGGGGTCACCTTCCCTTTGGGAAGGTTTTGAGGATAACAAAAACAAAAAAGTGCCTATAGAAAGGTGCCAAGACTAAGTATAGCTGTAGAAGAGGCCATATGGACCCGATGATGTTTTGACGGGCCCGAAGACATCCTAGAGAATGTTAAAGTTAACAAAGTGAAATAGCCATTCCTTTTCAAATGAGAGAGTGCTAAATATGGAAAAGGAAGCCTATAATGTAGCGACCTGCCAGAATGTTTGCCCCTGAGGGCTGAGGGAGCTAGAAGAGACAAGATAGGAAAGGGATAAAATCATAGGTGACAAAGCAAGACAAAGTGACAGGGTGCAAAAAGGGATGAAGCAGTCCAAGTGGTAAAGTGAAGGTGATTTATTGCCTGATAATCCCCAAATGGTGCAAATAGCAAATGACATGACCCATGCATTTAAAAGGGGACAAATCTCAATCTATTACAGAAAAAGAGGGTATAGTCTATGTTTCCACATTAATGCTCGAACACCAAAGTCAAATTCAGCACTCATACAACATGGTTCCAATAGGCCTCTTCTAGAAGGATGACATCAGCAACAATGTTTTCCTCTTCCCATTGAGGGGGCATGACAAGCCACTTGTAAAACAAGGAGCGCCAAATGGGCCTCCTTACTTCTCTTATATATTGTGAACTTATCATTTGTAAAGAGATCTTCCACATTTTGTAGGGCATAGCCCTGGCAAAAATGTCACCTAAATCAAATAAATGTAGTTTTTACCTCTCTCTTGGATAGATATATCTGAGTATGTCTTGAGTGTTTTTTGTGTTCAGTCATTGTTTCTTGATGGTCTCACAGGTTCAACACTAGCATACCTATTTTCTACAAGGCACCATCTCTACAGCTGATAGGAGAAGATCAGTATTTGAGAAGTACAAAATAGAGGAATTACTACATAAGTGTGCATTTCACAGCACCTTTGGTGATCTCTATTTTTTGTATTTTCCATTAAGCCTCCTTGCCAATTTTTAGCAACCTGGTCCTTTTGCCAAGTTTGAAGTGTATGTATGTGTTTGTTTGGTTTCAAGAGTGGATGTGTGAAGGTTGACTTATTTTGGTGCATCACCTCTTTAGAGTAGTTTGTTTTCCTGCATCTCTCTCTATTTTCATTCCCCCCCTTATATCTATATATATGCATGTTAGCACTTGCTGGAATGAACATGATGTATCAAAGGGAACTAGTCCTTATCTAGAGACTCTCCCCTCTAGCTTCACCAGTCCCATAGGTGAGAGGGGAGTTTCCATGTTACGAGGAGAAGGTAGGAGCTTGACTTCCTACCATTGGGTGCATTTTCCTACGTGAACAGGTCCCTCTCTAGAGATTAGGAAAATCATATTGATCAAGAATTTTTGATGCACTCAAATCTAATACTTTATATAAGATAAATGTATTACACACATAAATTAATGTTAGAGAAATACCCTGAAGAAAGCCTTAGTGTCATTCATGACAAGGTGAAACATTAAAAAACATTTGTGCCAAGGATAATGACAGAAAATAAAGCAGTTATTGATAGAATAGTAGATTTGTTAATGATAGGGATTATAACACATGGACATGGTGCAGGTGGATATGGTAAATTTTTACTGTATGTTCTTGGAGGGTCTAACTTTACTATCACCTCATTGAACAAGTGCTTCAAAGATATGGAAATAACAATGTCATATACTTATGGGTCTCTACTATATAAACTTGGATCTTCATAATATCAATTGTATGATGCACTTTTGTCTAATAACTACTACCTTGAATCCAAGAAATATATAAAAGAAGTATAATCAATTTGTACCTTCAAGAAACCTCCTTACAGGCTATACCTTCAACTAGAAAACTATTGTGGGGAAAATTAAAATAGGTACTTCCATCCATAATTATATTTAAAAAAATGTCAAACCTTATATGGAACTAATATTACATTTACAAATTCACAAAAAACATATTTTTTATATAGGTTTGTGTTGTAATATTTATCTTTCTTTATCTCCAAATGTGTTTTCTTCGATGTCAAGGTTGTATTTATCCTTATAGTACATACTTATGTGGACATTGATGACACATTTGGAAACCTATCTGAATGTATAAAGAGGAAAGATGTATGGAGTGTGGTAGAGATGATGATCAGTTATATGACATGTGAAAATACAAAAAACTTCATGCCATATTTGATTGAAGTAGTATATTTCAAAGACTATGTTACTAGTTACCAACTGAAGGAAAGAAATGAAATGATATGCTTAACAAAAGGTCAATACTTTCTTTAACACATAGATCAAGGTCAGCCCATCATGAAAAATTATATAAGAGATAGAAATTGGTCCTCCCCCTCCCTCCCCCCCCCCCCCCCCCACCATTACATTATGGGTAACAAAATAAAATGGTGAGCCAAATATTCCAAAAGGTAATCCAATAAAAGTATTTTTTTAATACTTTAAAAATAGAGAAAAGTCATAAGATTCCCTTATTATAAAAGTCTCATATAGAAATATAAAAAATGTTATAAATAAATTAAATATAACTTGAATAATTATGCACAACAATTCAATGAATTTGGTTTGATAAGAAAAAGTAAGTGGAAGGATCTAGCATATTACTTACAAAATATCCATGACACAATGAAATAAGACATGTTGTCTTCTGCAGTTCATTATATAGGATATTTTTGGATTAGAACTCACCAAAACATACCCCTTAATATAGATATACACAAAATGGTTCATGATAGGACCCTTGATTTTTTAGTTGCATATATAGATACATATGTTGGTCTAAGAAGCAAAATAATAAAAAATTCATTTGATCTAGCTTAAGATGTGCAAAATGGAGATGTGTTATTTATCAGACCTAATGATTATGTAAGATTAAAGTACAAAATATGGGTTTCTAGAGATGAAATCATATTGAGATACTTCAAAAAATAGAGATATCGAATGAAGATTCAAAATAGCTTGGTTCATCCTAGTTCATGCAGGAAAAAAGGATGTAGAAGAAGCAAAAAATTATTTATGTTGTTTGGATAAGAAATGGAAGCCAAACCCAACTAACACATCTTTACCATCCATACTCAGATAGTATCATATATGCTTGGAAACCAAATAAAATTTGGAAAGGTCATACACTAGTTCTCATGATTTTTTGAAATGCATTGTAATACACTATTTGATTGCATCGTCCCACTAAACACTTTCAAAAATATTGATAAAAGATTGGGAGCTATTATTTTCTTTTGTGACATTGGTAAATTTTAAATTGTGTTTCCTTAATTTTCGAACGAGAAATATGAATGGTTGTTTTCAAAATTTAGTCCATATTTTGGTAATGTATAATACTTTATTATTTTATTATTTTATTTATTTATATTTGTTTCTAGTGTCACTTCACATTTCAGGTCTTAGAAAATACACTTATTCATTTTTATTTTATATTTTATACTATGAAAATTTAGTATTTCAATAACTATGCATCTATTTAATGGCATTTGACTATTGGAATGTCCACTTTACATTTTTGTGTTTCAAAATGATCTTTGAATTTTTTTATTCCAAATACCAAGGTTATAATTTATGAATCATGAAAACATCTTAAAATTTTTGGTTTTTCAAATTAAACTTCACATTTTTCATTTTTCAAATTGGTATTCAATAGATGGTCTTTTAATTTGCACATCAAAATTTACACTTCAGCTTTTGTGTATTGTAAAATACAACTTAGCATTCTCGTGTTTACAAAATGTTATTCATGGTTTATGCCTTAGAATGTCCCACTTCAACATTTTAACATCGAGATTTTTTATTCATAATTTTTGTATCAAAAAATGGTCTTCAACTTTTATGTTTTTTAAGTTACACTTCATCCAAGCACCTCAGATACATGGCACAATCATGAAAAATCATCTATGTGGAGGAATGACAAGTCTAAATAAATGTCCTAAATAACACAAGCACCTAAGATTATGACATACATCATAATATTAGTAACTCAATTATGTGGGAGATTATATTAATAATATAAACATCGAAGAGGTGCCTAGTGACCTAAACACCCGTGATCAAGACAATTAGTACAATCTCAAGGAATCTCTCGTGAACAACAAAGTCAATATGGGAGAACTAGTTTAAGAGTTATTGAAACATGGAATGTAAAAAAATATGAGATAAAATTTTAATATCATATGGATTATCCAATCAACTACTAACACGTGGCATCCCAATCATCCCAGGTCATTTCAATCACGTATCACCCGAGCACCCAATTGATGTATGAAGTTTTTTTTCCTTAAGAAATAAATTGACCAAGATTATTATCTATAAATTAATGGTCTTTGAACTAGTTTGAATGTACATATAAATTAGATTGAATATATTAGAAATACCACATGACTTATGACTATTTTGCACATTTATATAGATGTGATCTATTTTTAATAAGTTCAACTAATTTTTTATAAGTCTATTTAATTATTAATAAAGCTCAATTTATTTTAGCTAAGGTGAAAGAGGGGTATATTATAAATTTAAAATATTTTTTCTAATATTTTTAAATAATTACAAAATACATAATTTAAATAGATTTTATTTAAATACATTAGATAGATGTGATGTATTTGTAATATGTCCAACTAAATCTTGATATAGTCTAATTTATGTTTGATAGTTTTCAAAAAAATGATTACTAAATATTTTTGATTATTTTAAATAAGTTGGAATTATTACAAAGACATTAGATATATGTTATTTATTTGTAATAAATCGAAATCATTCTTGAAAACTCCAATCAATTCTTGACAAAGTCTAATTTATTTTTTATAGTTTTCAAGAAATGATTATTAATTATTTTAAATACTTTGGACTTATTACAAATACATTAGATAGATGTGATTTATTTGTAATAAGTCCAACTAATTCTTGAAAAGTCTAATTTATTCTTGATAAATTCCAATTTATTTATTATAGTTTTCAACTACTAATTATTTTTTATCATTTTAAATAATTTGGACTTATTAGAAATACATTAGATAGATGTGATTTATTTGTAATAAGTCCAACTTAATCTTGATATAATCCAATTTATTTCTGATAGTTTTAAAAAAATTGTATTTTTGATAAGTCCATATTATCTAAAATATTCTTTTTATGAAAAAGAATCTCTAAAATTCAATGTATATTTAAAATGTAATATTTTTTGTATTATATACCCCAAAATCAAGTCTAATAAAGCCAAATATTTAGAAAGATTAAAATATAAATTCATCCATCATAGCCAAGTCTTCTTGCTATCCATATATCTAATATTTGTTATTTTATTATTCCTAATGTTCTTTCCCCAACTTGGACATCTCATGTTATTCTTCTCGTATTCAAATCTATAGATTATCTTCAACCAAGAAACTATTGTACTATCATGATTGGGCATACTTTGGCTAAAAAAATTTCTATAGTGAAATATGACTATATATTTAAGTGGTCAGAGATAAAATGACTTTAGGAATAAGGTCAGGTAGGATTTATAAGGAATCACCAAATAAATGATCACATATTCACTCTTGTTTCCATCATTGAGGAAGAAAAGGCCTTCACATAGAAGTTAAATTGTTGTTTAGTAGATTTTGTAATGCATTTGATACATTAATAAGGTATATTTTATTTTAAAGGATTAAAGACTTGAGTCTTTATAATTTATTTATTGCCCTGGTAATGACTTTATAGGAGGTCAATTATGGTCATATTTATACCAAAACTAGGCAATACAAATAGAATCCATAGTGCCATAGGTGTGAAGCAATGTTGTCCACTCTTACCAACTCTTTTTGGGCTCTATATTATTGAATTATAGGACCTTGTCACCAAAAATTTGGCTGGTATGAGTGGTTTTAGCTTCTTTGGGATTAGTATTTCTATTTTATTTTTTTACATGTGACATTTTTTTGCTTTCACACTCAATTATAGGTCATTCAAAATCATCTTGATACATTGAGAGATTTTGTGATAAGAAGGACCTTAAAATAAATAATGAAAAGATAAAAATAATGTAATTCAATGTAATAAACAAAACATTATCACCAATCAATTTGACATACAAATCAAAACATGCTGAGGTGGTGCACTCTTATACCTACTTGGGTCTAGTTTTCTCTAGACCACCTTCTGCCTTATACCTGTAATAAAGTAAAAAATTAGCAAAGGATATGCAACATTGAAATATTTGAAAAGATAATGTATTAGTCACTTATTTGTTGATACAATGTTCCTTAGGCTCATTTTCAAACTCAAGTCTAATAAAGCCAAAAACTCATGTCTAATAAATCTAAAGATGTAGAAAATTTAAAAGTTGATTTCCTCCATCATAAGAAGCTCTTCTTACTATCCATATCTCTAATATGTGTTTTATTGGTCCTCATATTTTTCCCTTGACATGTATATCCCATATTATTCATCCCATCTTCAAATTTTGAGATTGTCTTCAACTAATGAACTACTATACTATCATGATTGGGAATATTTTGGCTAAGATTTTTGCTACAATTTTTTATGACTATATCTCCAAGTGGGCATAGATAAACTAACCTCAGGGAAAAGGTTAGACAGTATTTGGAATGAATCACCAAACAAGTAGTCACATAAACACTCTGATTTCTATCATTGAGGAAAAAGATAACAAATGCAAGGTATATTGTTATTTTGTAGGCTTTTGTAAGGTATTTGATACAATACCAACATATATTTTGATTTAAAGTATTAAAAACTTGTGTCTTTCTAATTTAGTCATTACCTTGGTAATGAAATTATATGAGGTCATTTATGGGTATATTCATAAAAAAAATGGGCACTGCAAATAACATTCATATTACCATAGGTGTGAAACAA